>JAKCPI010000222.1:0-28681 GCA_023213315.1 Euborellia annulipes
GGTTGATTTAAATATAAAATTTCAACCTCCTAGCTCAATTCCTTCATGCTTTAAATTGAACCACAGACAGACAGACCATGTCGCGAAAACCACTTTTTTGGATTCAGGGGACCTCACAACGTGTATATCCATCAAAATCTCGACATCGAATTTTTGACATGAATTCAATATTTTCTCTCTATATATATAGAGATAAGAGAAAGTAAAAATTATTTTCTTCCCATCCAGAAAAATAATTATGCCATTTCCATTCCCAAATTTGGACACGATATTTAACGAGATGTTTTCCTTTCAAAAATTTCAATATGATTTCATGAACACAAAGGACCCTTTTTTTTTCTTAAGAGGAATTTTTACTTCTCTCCAATTAAAAAAAAATTTATGAACTATTTGCTACGTGTGTGTGTGTGTGTGTGTGTTGGTTAGAGCGTTCCTATTTTAGAATTTATGTGAGCAGCTTGTCAACAAATGCCAGCATTCATTCATTGGCTTTTGTGAAATATTAATTTTAGTCATTTATGATTTTTTTTTAAATATTAGTTTAACATATTTTTGCTTCAAATTCAAAATTTCGACATATTTATTATTGGTCATTGAAATTTGACTTTGAGTAGCCAGCCATACCAAACAACCATAGTTAAAGAAGATATCCTAAAGCTATGCAAAACAATTTGTATAAATAAATAAATATGAATTAAAAAAAAATCTGGTGTGATTGGCGCACAGCACACAACTTTCTCTTACCTTCGGCAATCGAAAGTTGTGTTCTGTGCTTGTCACACCAGATTTTTTGTGTCGACATATATTTAGTTCCCGACAGTACGGAACATTAGAATTCGAGATGTAAAATTTATAAGCCCTCGGGGCTTGGTGTAGAGGTTAGCGTGCTAACCTCGTATACCAGACGTCGCGGGTTCGGACCCCAGGCAGTCCGATGATTTTATTTAAGCCAATTGGATACCAAATGGCTTAAATAAGAATGCCTGGACCCCTATATGTATATTTATCAATAACGGTTATCGTCTAAAGTCTTAAATGGCCTGAGTTGCCGAAAAGACTGTGTGAATGTGTGTGTGAGTGTGAGTGTGAATGAGAAAAAAGTGTGAATGTTTAAAAAAA
Source organism: Euborellia annulipes (assembly GCA_023213315.1). Lineage (NCBI taxonomy): Eukaryota > Metazoa > Arthropoda > Insecta > Dermaptera > Anisolabididae > Euborellia > Euborellia annulipes. Next base: position 1,120 of record JAKCPI010000222.1, read on the forward strand.
AAAAAAAAAAAAAAAAAATTTATAAACAGAAAAATATTTATATTTTGTTATCATGGCAACCATTTCTGCTATTCTTCCTATGAAGTACAAGAGTAAAGTCTGCTTCAAACAATTTTGAGAGCAAATTGAGAATGTACATTTGAAAGAGCATCTAAAAAATAATTGATTTTATTGAATTTTAATGTTAGAGCGAATTTTGAGAAAATCGAAAAAAACTGAAAAAGTACATCAGTAAAGTACTAGTACTCTTTGGCCAATTTTGATTAAACGCTTATTTTTCCGGTCCCGGGGGTGTTTAACTTAAATATAAAATTTCAGCCTCATAGCTCAATTCCTTCATGCTTAAAATTGAACACACACACACACACACACAGACAGACAGACCATGTCGCGAAAACCACTTTTTTGGATTCAGGGGACCTCAAAAATTGAAGATCCATCAAAATCTCGACATCGAATTTTTGACATGAATCCAATACTTTCTCTCTTTCTATATATTACATATATACATAGGTAAGAGAAAGTAAAAATGTTAAAATATGCGTTAGAAATAATGTTGATTTTTTTAATTGACAAAACATGCATTGTGCATGGAATTTCTTCAAAAAAGTCAAAATATCTCGGAACAAAGAGGGTTATTTCGAATAAAATACGTACATGAAATGGATAACTGCAACGTTTCAGTTTCATCAAAAATATATTTGATTACTAGGTCTAATAACAATCGTAACGGAATTTGTCCCAAATATTTTTTCCAAAATTCTTGACAATTAGCAAAAATCTAATGAATATTTTTAGAGTCCAAAAGGGCCTAAACCACAAATTGCCCTATCCAATACTGAGAATGACAATGAGATGGCTCCATGCCAAATGCTAGCGGCCTTTAGGCGTGTGAGTGAATTTATTTGTCAAGAAATGAGTTCTTTAATACCTTAGGCATTTTCTCCTTCAATTAAAAATAAATAAATATTTAAAGAAAGTTGCTAGGGACCAAAAACATCCTGATTGAATATTATGTTAATAATGTGCACTTGAAAAAGGGTCCAAACATGTTCATTAATAAAATGTGAATTAAAAATGAATTCTTGTTTAAATTATTATATCAAGGAAAAAAAAAAAGATGATTGAGACGGAAATTTTGACAGATATATTAACTAACCACTTAGTACAAAAAAAAAGAGAAATCTTCTAATTACTCCAGTCATATAAAATTTTAATCAAATAAGAAATTTGTCAAATTTTGACAAAGATCGCGTTAAATGATGCATTTTTTTTTTTTTTTTGTTAGCAATATAATTAATATAATTATATATTAAAATACAATTTGCTAAGAAGTAGAAAAACTTGTCTTTTTTAGCATTCAGTGTGTATTTATGCTGAAATCTGAATGCTAATTGCCATTACGGAACAACATTGAAATTTTAGGAAGCTATTCGAGTAAATAAAAAAAAAAAAAATTAATGTAAAATTAATAGCTAAGAAAATAGAAAAAAACACAAATATATTATGAAGAGACGACGCACAGTGGGCTGAAATCGAAAAAAAGCGGCCATAATTATCTTTTTTTGGGCGGATTTTTACAAAATTAAAACTATACATACAGAATCATATGTTCTTCAATACCCTTCAATATTTTCATATTTTACCAAAAGGGGTTGAAATTACCCCTTGACAAAGTTGAAAAAAAAATTATGATGTGTGAAATATAAAGAAAAACATATGTCAAAAAATCAAAAAAAATATGCGTTTTACAAAAATGACATTTATTTTTACAAAAAACATACATGGGGTAAACTACCCCTTACTGAAGGGAGCAAAAAAATATTTTTTTTTTGATAATTACAAGCAATATGTCTTTATATACATTTTAATGGATGCTGATTCCAAAGATGTCATCTATTTTTACAAAAAACATACTTGGGTGAACTACCCCTTAGTCAAGGTGTTAAAAAAAATTTCCTTTGATAATTACAAGCAATATGTCTTTATATACATTTTAAAGGTCACTCGTTACAAAAATGTCATTTATTTTTACAAAATATATAGATGGGGTGAACTACCCCTTACTGAAAGGAGCAACAAAATATTTTTTTTTTTTGCAATTACAAGCAATATGTTTTTATATACATTTTAAAGGATTGCTGATTACAAAGATGACTTATTTTCTCTTCCCTCAACATTGGGGGGGGGGGGGGCTCGAGCCCCTTGGGCCCCTTGGACTCGGCTTCTATGTCTGTCATTATACTTAAATAAAAATTATTTGCCAAAAAATAAATATATTTACTATAATATAAAGGGCTAGCCACTAATTTCTGTTTTATGTTCCTGTTTACCACACTCTCTCACTGATTGGCCACAGACATAGGAAGTGGAGTCCGTGAGGGAAATTCAAAACTTCAAAATTTTGCGCCGAAGGCGAGCAATTGCAAAATTTCCAAACAGGGAGCAAGAATAAACGTGATGCATTTGCTCGCCGAAGACATGTAAGGGGGTCCAGGGAGGCTTTACCACTTGTATACAAAAATAATATAGTTATTTCAATAATATCAATAAGAATATAAACAAGAAAAAATGAAATTTTTAAATATTGGATATTTCCTTTTCATAGATTATTTTTTCAAAAAATTTCAAAATCTGAGGCCCCACCATAAAATTTTATGGTCATTTTAATAATAGCCTGGTTTTATTTTGTCCGTCAGCCCTTTGTCACGTTTCAATATTATCTGTAAAGCAGAGAGAAGTTCATATGGTTTGACGGAAATCATTTGTTTTTCTGCCGATTTAATTATAAAAAAATTAATAAAAAATCGGCGGGCAAATTCGGGCAGAAAGTTCCGATGCAATCATGTTCTACATGTATTCTAGTTTCAGAATCTATTGATGTTGTTAGGGATCCGCATGGATCCCATATACTTTTTTGAAATTGAAAAAAATTTATATTGCTTTTTTTTTACTTACAAAAAAAATTTATTTAAAAATAAATAACTGAAATACAAGAAAAACAAAAATATTTCCAAAAAGAAGATTAATTTATCTATGATTAAAAAAAAATTCATTAAAATTGGATCAATATTAATACATGAAAAAAATTCCTGAATATCGACTTAAAACGCAAAGAAAAGTTAGTAAGTTTTCTTGCCCACTTTGGCGCTCTATAACTCGGGTTTGGGTTGGGTAAAAAAAAAATGAATTGTTGTCCTGAGGTCCACATATAGTCTATTATTGGTGTGCAAAACGTTGTTTTTATATTTTGAAGTTCATTTTTTCGAATTATGGCCGCTTTTTTCCTATTTCCAGCCCACTGTGCGACGCGGAGGGGGGGGGGGGCAGGCAAACCAGGAATTTCAAGAAAACTGTAAACAACAAAAAAATGAAATTCATTACGATTTGATTGAACAATTCTCACCGTCTCGTTCGTATAACAAAAATCTGGTGTGACTGGCGCACAGCACACAACTTTCTCTTACCTTCGGTAATCGAAAGTTGTGTACTGTGCTTGTCACACCAGATTTTTTGTGTCGACATGTATTTAGTTTCCGACAGTAGGGTACAATTGAATTCAAGATGTAAAATTTATAAGTATGGGAAAATATTTATATTTTGTTACCATGGCAACCATTTCTCCTATCTTTTCTATGGAGTACAAGAGTAAAGTGGTCTTCAGAAGATTTCAATCACAAAATGAGAATATACATTTTATAGAGAATCTAAAAAATAATTGATTTTTGAATTTTAAAAAAAATCGTTGGAGCAAATTTTGAGAAAATCGAAAAAAACTGAAAAAGTGAATCAGTAAAGTGCTAGTACTTTTTGGTCGATTTTGTTCAAAAGCTTCGTGTCACGTCCCATGGGGGTGCCTAACTTAAATATAAAATTTCAACTTCCTAGCTCTTTTCGTTCTTGAGATATTTTGTTCACAGACACACACACAGACAGACAGACCATGTCGCGAAAACCACTTTTTTGGATTCAGGGGACCTCAAAACGTGTATATCCATCAAAATCTCGACATCGAATTTTTGACATGAATCCAATACTTTCTCTCTATATATATATTACATATATACATAGGTAAGAGAAAGTAAAAACATAATCAGCATATGAGGCCATTTAGAACAAGTATTTATTCATTTCATCTCTTTAGTAGTGTCTACCAGTGACGTCATTTGAGTTTTTGTTTGGGGGGGGGGGCAAAAAAGTTTTTTACTCAGAGTGACCCCATGTCTACACACTAATTGAAATAAATTTTTCAAGTTTGGGTCGGGAAGCGAACCTCCGACTTCCAACTCAAGAAGCCCTCTGAACAACGATCTTATTTAAGTTGAACTTAAAAAAAAAATCAAATAATTGAAACTCAATATCGCGACTAGGCAGGCAATTTTGCTCTAACGAGATTTTCAAAGCAAGAGAGACGAATTTTCTAAATGGCTTAAAGAGTGCAATCCTTGGAATTTTATGAAAAGGTTGCTTGAAAAGAAAAAAAAAGAATGCTCTATGTAGTCTATAATATCAAATCGGTAAAGGATTTAATATATTTATTTCTTCCATGCGATAAAAAAGAGAAAGTTATTTGGGTTGCCTATTTTCCAAAGCTCAGGCGTATTTTGCAAGAAACGATTCAAACAAAAAGAGTAAAGTTGTAATTGCTTCTATCGTCGTCAAAAATATAAATTCCAGTTTTCGAATAGAACGAGAGAGACACTTAACCTTTGAACAGGCATCATGATAATTAATATACATGTTAATACAATTGATTTATAATAGCTTAAACTTAAAAAAAAAGTTTGTTTGTTTTTATTCAATGGATCAAATTCATTTTAGAGTTTATATCATAAAAACATAGAAAACTTTTCCCCTTAGTGACATAGAAAACAATAAAACGAAAGGGCGCATAAATTATGATTAATAACACAATTTAGAGAAGTTATTTTTGTATTTTAAACAACTACAAAAAATCAACTTTTATTAAATCACTCTCTTTAAAATATACTGAAAAATCTGGTGTGAATGTCGTATAGCACAGATTTGTCTTCTGTGATTCTCAACATCGAATTTTTTGACATGAATGCAATACTTTGTTTTGGTAAAAGAAAGTAATATTTTTAGTAGTTAAAAAAAAAAAACAGATTTAACAATTTCATAAATAGTAAGTAAATAAGTACAACTTTATGATTAAAGTAAAGTTTTTTTTTTTTGATAAAGAAAATTATTATTTGTTTTTATCAAATTTGAAAAAAAAAGATAAAAAAAAAACGAAAAGATAATAACAATTATTGTAGTTAAAAATAATTTTTTTTTTATTTTTGCAAATATAAATGCAGTTAAAAAATAAATCGATATTAAAAAAATTTGAAGTTGGTAGATTGCGAAAAAAAGGAATATTTATAAATTTCCCTTTTTCGGTATGTGAATATTAAAACCCAATTCTTATTCTTTTAACATTATTTGAATACATGCTCAAAACAAAAAGACAACCGCAGTGTTCTTAGAAAAAGAAGTGAGACTTATTCCTCTAAGTATCTTCCTCATTGGTTTAGGGAATTGAAGCACAATAGATCAATCATATTTATAATTAGTAGGTCTATTCATTATGTATAAGAAATAAAAATACGGGTCATAAGTTTCATTGATTTACTAAAAATTAAAATTTTTAACACTTTGTACGTATTTTGATACTCGAGTAGTGATTTCACAACTCGTGTTAATAAATTCTATCAAGGGGCTTCATTTTCATGAGGATACATTGACCCTTTAGTCCGAAACTACTGAGACATTTTAAAGTTTTTTGATATTTTATTTATAGAAATTTTTTTTTTTCGCGACAGTCACACCAGATTTTTTTTTCAACACTCACAGTGAGTGTGTTGGTATGTAGGGGCTAATCTCAGAATTTACTATTTTCTTCCAAACCCTTCTCCTCCATCCCGCCAAATGACTTCCTTGGAACGCGCTCTGTATTATTCCCATGGAAGTACTCCTAAGAGTAACCACAACGTGTCAGTTCTGACAGAGAGATATTATTTAGAAATTTTAAACGGGAAGCGAATCTTTGATCCCTAGGATATATGGCGAGATATTTACCTCCATGTGGAGTTTTAGGCCCTATCTAAAAGAATATATTGTACCCATATATCCCAAACAGGAAGCGAACTACTGACCCTTAGAACAGGAAGGGCTAACTCTAAATTTAATTGTTATTAGCCAGGGACGTATATAGGAGGGGGGGGGCGAGGGGGTTCGCCCCCCTCGAAATGTTTGCTCAGCCCCCTAGCTCGAAAATTCAGGTTCCACAAAAGAGGAAATGTTCCGCGAAAGCTACATGAAGAAAATTTTGGTTCCACGGACGGGATACACTGGAAAAATTTTGGGTTCCGCGAAAGAGAAAATGTTCCGCGGGCGGAACACGAAAAAATTTTGGTTCCGCGGGTGGCAAATTTTTGAGATCGCCCCCCCCGAAAAAAATTTCTATATACGCCCCTATTATTAGCACGTTTGAAGCTAGGGGATGTTGAGTTTCTCATTTTCTTTTTGAATAAGCCGGAAGTTCCTTTTAATCTCCCTGGTAGGAATTGCCAATGCTGACAATTGGCCGAACCTTGGGCCAGTTGTCATTTGCCGAGCCTTGAGTAGTGACCATTGGGCCAAGCCTGGTCCGAGGCTTGGTCCATTCGTCTTCCCAAGGCTCGGTTTAATACTATTGGGCCAAGCCTGGTCCGAGGCTTGATCCAAGGCTTGGCCCAATGGTATTATATTATTAAACCGAGCCTTGGGAAGACGATTGGACCAAGCCTGGACCGAGGCTTGGCCCAATGGTCACTACCCAAGGCTCGGTTTAATAATATAATACCATTGGGCCAAGCCTCGGTCCAGGCTTGGTCCAATCGTCTTCCCAAGGCTCGGTTTAATAATATAATACCATTGGGCCAAGCCTTGGATCAAGCCTCGGACCAGGCTTGGCCCAATAGTATTAAACCGAGCCTTGGGAAGACGAATGGACCAAGCCTGGACCGAGGCTTGGCCCAATGGTAATATATTATTAAACCGAGCCTTGGGTAGTGACCATTGGGCCAAGCCTCGGACCAGGCTTGGCCCAATGCTTAATTGACCCATCATGTAATTAAAAAAAAAACAAATTAAATTAAATCAAGTACTATTAATTGAAAAAAACAGTAATATATATTTTAAATCTGGTGATTGTTTGATAAAGTTTATTTAGCTAAAATAAAAGGCAAATCAAATAGCTTAAAAGAGAGTCACATCAATATAACAACTGTGTACGAGAGCGTAAAGGCATTGACAAATGAAAAACAAAACCAAAAAGCTCGAGTTCAAATCTCTCGAGAAACAACTTTTTTTTCCTCGAGGCTTGGATCGACCATCCATTTTTTTGTTTTCCAAGGCTTGGGCCAACCTTGGTTTTTTTGATTCTCGAGGCTTGGGCCAACCTTGGTTTTTTTGATTCCCAAGGCTGGGTACATTGTTATCATTCCAAGGCTTGGACCAAGCCTAGCCCAATGGTTAGACAAGGCTTGCGCCAAACCTCGCCCAATGCTCGGCACGATTGGTCCAAGCCTGGTCCGATGCTTGGCCCAATTGTGTGTTCCTACCAGGGCTATTCACATAATATTAACTACGGTATCACATTTGCTATTGCTATTTTTTATTTCAAAGAAAGGTTTAAAATGAAGTGACAAATTAAGTGACTGTAAATTTCGTTAGTTAGTCGGTCATTCAATTCCCTGAAAGCATCCCAATTTGTATATTTATTTCTTTTTACACTCATGCATGGAAGTCAGCAGTTTTTTCTTGTTGATAATCATTTAATATCTACATAACATCGGACGAAGGTAAAAAAAAAATTTGAATTAAAACATCATGCTTAAATAGAGAGAAAGAGAGGGGAGTGCGTTCACGATTACTGATTTTTATATGCGTTTTAAAAATTTAAATTTTGTTAGAGTTAACTTCAATAAACTCAATTTTTTTTTTTTTTTTTTTTACCTCTAGGCTATTTTTTTATTAAGATAACTCGTTATAAAAAAATGTTAGTAGCTACTGGCTTGGTCTTTTTTCCTCACAAACTTGTTTATGGTACCCATTTTTTTTTTTTTTTTTCAATTGTGTATTAATCAGAAATATTTTTTTTATAACACCTTGAAACTTTGTTGAAAAAAAATCTGGTGTGACTGGCGCACAGCACACAACTTTCGATTGCCGATGTCGATTGCTGCTTGTCACACCATATTTTTAGTGTCTACATATATTTAGTTCCCAACATTTGAATTCAGATATAAAATTTATAAGTATGGGAAAATATTTATTTAATTAAATTGGCTACCAATATCTTGAAATAAAAAAGGAAAAAAAAATGGCCTTAGATGCCGAAAAAGACCTTAAAATAAATATATATTTCCTTTTAAATAGCATATAAGAAAATTTTAGTGTGAAATTTGAAAAACGATTTTTTTGGACTATGTGTTAAAATGAAGCAATTGTTAATTGGACCCTGTTACGCATAAGTGTGTCAAGCGCCAGCTATCGAGTTTTGAGAAAATCAAATTTTTTTGTTTTCATTGGATTATATATAATTTTTACTTTCTCTTACCTATGTATATATGTAATATATATATAGAGAGAAAGTATTGCGATCATGTCAAAAATTCGATGTCGAGATTTTGATGGATATACATGTTTTGAGGTCCCCTGAGTCCAAAAAAGTGGGTCCCGCAAATTGGTCTGTGTGTGTGTGTGTGTGTATGTATGTGTGTCTGTGTGTGTGTGTGTGTGTGTCTGTGTGTGTGGACAGATTTTTAGCATGAAGGAGTTGAGCTAGCGGATTGAAATTTTATATTTAACTTAGGTACCTTTGAAGAATCTCAAAATAAGCTTTTGAACAAAATCGGCCAAAAAGTACTAGTACTTTACTGATGTACTTTTTCAGTTTTTTTCGATTTTCTCAAAATTCCCTCCAAGGATTTTTTTTAAAATTCATAAATCAACTATTTTTTAGATGCTCTTTAAAATGTATATTCTCATTTTGCCGTTGAAATCTTCTGAAGACCACTTTACTCTTGTTCTTCATAGGAAAGATAGAAATGGTTGCCATGGTAACGGAATTTAAATCTTTTTCTTTTTATTAGATTAAAAATCAATTATTATTTAAATTCCCATTTTTTTAAAATTTATTTGTGTCTTTAATTGTTTCAAAGAAAACATATATGTCTCTCTCTCACTTGCAAACATTATCGTCTCTCTCTACTCTTTTTTAAATTCCCTTTCCACCTTATCTTCGCATAGAAACAATGTTAATTTCCTATAGGGATTTGTATGTTAATTTCGATTCAAAAGGGGGTCCCCTTTGGAACTTTTTAGGCATTTAAAATTTTTTTTTCCAATTCTTATGAAATTTTGTATTTATTTACGATTCTCTATTGTGTATAAAATGTCCAAATATGAGATTAAAATTTTGAAAAATAACCATAGTTTATTTGAAGCAGTCAACATTTAAAATGCAAGTTTGAAACTAAGGTGCTATCGGAAACTAAATATATCTCGACACAAAAATTCTGGTGTGACCAGCACAGTGCCCAACTTTCTCTTACCGAAGGGTAAGAGAAAGTTGTGTGCTGTGCTGGTCACACCAGATTTTTTTTGTCAATTGTGCAAGTAACATTAAATATAAAATGTTTTAGGACATATTTCATAAAAAATACTATTAATTATAGCATTTGAAACAATATTCCATGCTTAACTCAATTTTTAATTTTTTTTGGCGCTTGACACACTAATGCATAACAGGGTCCAATTAAAGATGTGCGAAACAGTCGCCTAACGTGTATTTATGAACGATACGATGTGTGGGGTGAAACCTTCTGCACTTTCAAAGGTTCTACCTTTTTTCCCAAATTTAATGAACTGAATTAGATTTTATTTTCATTGTATAGCTATATTTTTTTAACAAGAATTTTTACATTTTTTTTTTTTAAATAATTAATTCCATTCAGCATTCACAATTTTATTTTTGAAATGACAACTATTTACCATTCGAAAATTAAAAATTATTGCAATCAATTGACACCGGACATTTTTTAAATTCTTTTTATTTGAAAAAAAAAAGAAAAAATGAATGAATATTTAAATATTGGAATATTTTTTTAATAAATTAAGTAATAAGGTATTGGCTAAGGGTCGAAATGATAAAAGTTTTTTTTTTTTTTTTACGAATAACTTCTGAATCACTGATGTTAAGAAATTTGTTCTAATTATATATGGCTGAGTTTCAAAAGATTTGGTCCAGTGGAAGCTGAGAAAACTGTGGTTCAGGATAATAGTTTACCATTCATTTTTAACACCCCCTGGAGGGGGTAATACTTTCTTAGGCAGGGGCGCCGGAACGAATTTGAATCAGGGGGGGGGGGGCAAAAAAATTAAAATTAAATATATTTTGGCCAAATTAGAATACCTATTAGTAAATAAATTTTAAGAAAAAAAAAGTTTGCTCCCCCCAAGAAGAAAATTTGCCTTCCCCACCCCCCCCCCAAGAAAAAGTTGAAATGACGCGACTGGCAACTCAGGACTATAAATTTGCCAAAATTTATCTAAATCCGATGAATAATTCCTAAGATATAAGCAAAAAAATTTTCCCACACACACACATTATTGGACAAAATATTATTTTATTATACATTAAAATTATTTTTTTTTTTGCATTTCGGGGTCCTTATGGCCTCAAACATAAATATATATTTTTGTTTTTTTTTTTTTTTTTTTTTCCTTTTACTCCTCCCCCTCTCTCTCTCTTCCACCCCCCTTTTCCCCACTTCTTTCCCCCAACTGTGTCTTTTTAATACTTGTACAAAACCCATTTATTTAAATTTTTTATTTGGGTTTTTTTTTTTTTCTTCTAATGGCTTAATGAATTCAATAGACTTAATGGGCTGCCTCGCTCGGCCTTTGGCCTAGGGGGTGGGGGTGGGGATGGCAACTACACACCCAGGCCCGGGCATATTATTGATTTATACAAATAATAATACTTTCTCCTTAAAAATGGATTACAAATGGCGACAAAGTAAAAAAAAAAAAAAACGCTCAAAAAATTAAACGTTATTATTTACAAAAACGCCCTTTAAATATTTTTCTCAAATAAAAAACAGACAAGAATTTTTTAAGCCAAGTGATTTTTTATTAAAATTGAATGAAATAAATTTGGCTGCATTCTTCTTTGGAAATTATTCCTTATTATCTTGAATACATTACAGCTACAGCTATAATCAAATATTCAATTACTAAATAAAGTTTGTTACTATAGGCCCTGAAGATGAGTGCGACTGGCGCTCGAAACGTCGGCGACAGAATATAACTCCCGTTCTCTCCTAATTGAATTGATCTACAGCCATCAAACTCAACAATTTATAATGTCTACTTTATATGGCAATTTTTTATTGAAGAAATTTTTTATCTTGTAATTGATAGCTACTATGTAGTACAAGAAAATTTGATTTTTTTTTTCTAATTTATCGAAGAGCATATTTTTTTTGTTCACCCGGTATGAGAGAGCAAAGTTCCGAGCTCCGAAATGGAAAGGTTAGGTCCAGAGAAGATAGTAGGCACTAGGTAGTAAGTAGAGTGAGTAGGTAGTCGGTCGGGGAGACAGGCCCCGGGGGGCTCCGCCCCAGGGCAAAGTGGCGACCGTCGCCGCCTCAAAAACTTGCTTCTGATCATCGCATCGCATCGCCTTGGAGCGTAATTACTATCTCTCGACTACTAGATAACGAATCGGACTCGGAGAATTTTCCACACATAAATAAACCTTTTATTTCCTTCGCCCCCCCCCCCCCCCCGCTCATTAAAGTGTAGCACATAATGAATATAGCAGCCCAATGATTTAGCCAAGACGAACGTCACTTGGAGCTCCGACACACTACAATTTGTCTTTCTTCTTGCTTGCTTGCTTTCGACATTTCGTAAAGCTTTATAATTATTTTAAAACCGGAATTAAGAAAAGAGTCATTATCTCTATTTTGCTTTGATATACTAAGGGCAAATTTTTGTATTTATTTGTAATCATGAAAAAAAAAGAGGGTATAATTTAGAATAAAAAAAATCAAAGGGCGAATACTTTGATGTTTGGGAAAGAATTATAATTTCATTTATTATTTAAAAAATTGACTAACAATTTTTTTGGTATCTGAAAGCATAAACTCCGTTCATATTTGGACCCTGTTACGCATTAGTGTGTCAAGCGCCAGCTACCGAGTTAAAAAAGTTGTTTTAATTGGATTATATATAATTTTTTTTGTCAATTGTGCAAGTAACATTAAATATAAATTTTTTTAGGATATATTTCATAAAAAATACTATTAATTATAGCGTTTGGAACAATATTCCGTCCTTAACTCAATTTTTAATTTTTTTTTTGGCGCTTGACACACTAATGCATAACAGGGTCCATTTAATCAAATTAAATGGCCATGGGCGTAACTAGGAAATTTGGCTGGGGGGGGGGTGCCCGAAAGGCCCCAATACTGACTCAATTTTTCTTGGGTCGGGGGAGTTTTCTGGGCGGGGGCCCCACGAGCCTTCTGGGGGGCCGCGACCCCCCTAGTTACGCCCATAATAGTAGCTAATATAATTTAAATAAATTTCACCGTTCAGGATGGGAGACAAATTCTTAGATCATGAATCGAGAGCTTTATGGTACAGAAGCTTGCGGGCATCCCCCACCCCCTTCTTCCCCCTCCATGATGCCGCGCTAGTAAAAAAATTTTGGGCATATTTTTTTTTTTTTTTTTTTGGAATGGGTGCATAAGGTCCGAAGACCTATAATGACCAATAGTCACATGCAGCCAGGAAGAAAATAAAAACAAAAGGAGAAGCATAAAGGGGAAACTCAACTGCGGGAACTGAGAAGATGCCTGTTGAGGTTAGACTTGAAAGTCTGAAGATTGTAGGTTTTGGGGAAGATAGACGCAGGGAGCTTGTTCCAATCACGGGAGGTCATGGGGACAAAGGAAGAATGAAATTGTTTTGTTCTGTTAGTCGTGATCTGAACAGCATAGGGATGCTGGGAAGATGCCTCTCTTGTGTTCCGTGAATATGTTGCATTGGGTGGGATAATTGATTTTAATTCGGCAGAGCATTGGCCATGGTAATACCTGTAGAAGAGAGATAGTGAAGATACTCTTCTTCTATGATCTAGTGACTGTAGGGATGCAGTAAGGGTAGAATCACCTATCAGTCTAATTGCACGCCTCTGTATGGCTTCCAAGGAGGAGAGAGCGTCTTTTGACGCCCCTCGCCAAAGGTGGGAACAATATTCAAGACACGGCCGAATTTGGGCTTTATAGAGGATTAGGAGTTGTTGGGAGGAAAAGTAACGCTTCGTTTTGAATAGGAAACCCAATTTCCTTGCGGTAGATTTAACCACAGAAGAGATGTGGTTGCTCCAGGAGAGATCAGATGTAACTGTCACTCCCAGAACAGAAAATGAATCTTTGAACTCGAGGCCATTATTGCTGTAAATAAGGGGAGGGCAAATCCTATTTTTTTGTCTAGAAATTAAACAACATTGGGTTTTTTGGGAATTGAATTTTACTTGATTGAGGTTTCCCCATTCCTCCAAGAGACCAAGATCATCATTTATCGACGACACAGCCCCCAGACGACCAGTGGATGAGGTTTCACCAGTCCTGACTGAGTGCAGGGTACTGTCATCAGCAAAGCAATGAATTGGGTTGGAGGTTACTCCCATGAGATCGTTAATGTACATAAGGAATAGGGTGGGAGAGAGGACAGAACCCTGGGGAACACCTGCGTTGATTGAATGCGGAATAGAAGACACACCGTCGACTACAACCGAGATCTTTCGCTCCGTTAGAAAGCTCTTGATCCACTGGCACAGCTCAGAGGATAGGCCAAAAGATGGAAGTTTAGCATAAAGATTTTTATGCCATACCTGATCGAAAGCCTTCGAAATGTCAAGAGCAACTGCAATAGTTTCCCCTTTCATTTCCATGGCTTTGTTCCAGAGGTGTGTGACAAAGCTCAAAATATCCCCAGTCGAACGAGCATGCCTGAAACCATATTGCCTATCATTCATCATTCCGCAATGTTCCAGATGATTTAAAATTTGAATGTTGAGGGCTTTTTCCATAATTTTGGATAGTATGGAGGTTATTGCGATTGGGCGATAGTTGCTGGGAAGAGAGGAGTCACCTTTTTTGGGAATGGGTTGAATATTTGCCAATTTCCAAGAGTCGGGAAAATTTCCCGAGGAAAATGAGAGGTTGAACAACCTGGATAATATTGGGACCAATTCAGGGGAACATTTTTTAATGACGATGGGGGGAATACCGTCAGGGCCTGGGGATTTGTCGATTACTAGGTCCTTAATAACCTTTTTAATTAGTTTATCCCTAAAATGAATTTTATTCATTGAAATTTTATTGGAATGCTGGGTCGGAGGATCGCGACTATTGGCTTTATCGTCAATAGTAGAATTGGATGCGAAGAGAGAAGCAAAGATTTGGGCTTTTTCAAATGGGGTAGTGGCAATTTTACCATCAGGCAAATTAAGAGGTGGAAATGAAGATGAGGAAAAGTTACGGCCTACTGCCTTGGCCAAAGACCAGAAGCGTCGACTACCATTTGGGCAGGATGCCAATTGGTCGCATTTCCTCTGCTCGAAGGTCCTTTTAGCCTCATTGATGGTCTTCTGACATTGCGTTCTGGCCTTACGAAATCTATCCCACTCCAACGGATCATGAGACAGTTTCCAGTTCTCATATGCTTGATTTTTGGCGCTAGTGGCTTTCACACATTGGACATTAAACCATGGTTTGGATTTTTTTCCCTTTTGATATATTTTAAAGGGTACGTACATTTCCATACCCATGATTATGGCTTCTGTGATAGAGTCAGCCGCCTGAGAAGCATTGGTTCCGTTGAAGCAGTAATCATTCCATGGAAAAGACGAATAGAAGATTCTTAGGTCATCCCATTGGGCTGAGTGGAATTGCCAAATTTTCCGAGGAGGGATGCGTTTTAGATGGTTAGTGGGAGATGTCTTGAATACTACCGTGACAAGGGAGTGGTCGGAAGTGCCAAGAGGGGGGGCTACTGAAGGGAAGTAAGAGTGTGGGTTGGAGGTAATAAATAGGTCTAGAAGATGGGGGGCATGTGTTGGATTGTCTGGAACACGTGTGGGTTCACCAATGATTTGGGTGAGGTCGCAAGAATCGCAAAAATTCTTGGCTGCCCTCCCTGCAGCATCGGTGGTGCCCGAGTATTTCAGCCAATCTTTGTGGTGAACGTTAAAATCTCCTAGGAAGGAGATTTCATTTGACGGGAATTTGGTTTGGATAGTATTGACACATTCTGTGAGATGGTCGAAAAAGTAAGTATGGTTGCTAGCGTTGGGGGAACGATAGATACAGCATAGGAAATGATTCGATGATTTGGCTGAGATTTTGAGCCATAGTATATCGAAATCGTTAGACTCGAGTTCATGTATTCTCCTACAGGAAACATCTGATCTTACATAGGCGCAGATGCCTCCCTTAAAGCGAAACTTATCAAGGATATGGTAGTTAGGGTAATTAAGGTGAGGGGCTCCTGAGTTGGTTGTTGAAATCTGGGTTTCTCCAAGAACAAGAATTTGGGGATTGACTCGTTCGAGATGGTGGTGGACGGCATTAAGGTTTGAGTTCAGTCCTCGAATATTGGTGAACTGAATTGTGAAATCCTTGTTTGGAAATTTAAGAGGATTTTTCCTCATAGAACCCGCGGGAGTAGCCTCCACCCGGAGATCCGAACGGGAGGCTAGTTTAACTCCGGAATATTTTACTCTCGCTGATTCCATGAGGATATTGTTAATTTGGTTTTTTTTTTTATGGAAGTAAGGGAAAAGTTGCTGGATTGGCTGGATGGATTTTGGGTTAAGGGAGAAGGAAAGGCGGAGGAGAATGAAGAGAAGAGAAGAAGAGAAAGAAGAGAGCCGGAATTCCTGGCCAGAGCCTGTATCTACGCTATGACTAGCATAGACACCAGAAACATGGATCAAAGGCATTAGTAACCAGATAACCATTCTTAAAGTGCCCATTAGCCAAGTGGTGGTGTCTCATCCGGGCGATTTGCATCTACCACCTAGAGCTCGCGTGGGAAGGGTCGCTCCTCACCCTTAAGCCGAAAATTCCAGCCATCAAGCAGGGATTTACAGCCCGCTACCCACAAAATATGAAGTCATCTAAATCATTTGGTAGTCAATAAAATAATTTCTTAAATATTTTTCGAGATCTATATTCAATAAATACCTCGGTTGGGACTTGACTAGTCTTGTTAGATATATTTAACATGAGTGTTAAGTACCGGGATGTTTTTGTTGGTGGTCCATGCGCCCCGCTCCATGGCCCCCAGGATCTCCAGGCTTTCGGGGGCATCTGTATGCTTCCTTTGCACCAGGCCACCTCACCCTCGACCTACACCAACAAAAATTCACTTCCCTATATGCACGTTGATCTTTCATTTCTCAAACAAGAAGTGAGAAATCTTAAAAAAGAAAAATTCTCACTAAAATCTTGTTTTTATCTAATACTCTACTATAAAAAAATTTATTTTTTTTTTTTTTATAAAACTTTTTAAAAATCTTTCACATGATGAGCAACAGAACAAGCAAGGGACCCGAGCCAGAGTAGGGAAGGCGCGATTTACGCATTTGCCGAAGGATTTGCTTTATATGAACGTTTTTGAGGAATAATGTTTTAAATTATTTTTTTTAAATTATATAGGGTAAATATTCGTAAAATAAGTTCAAATTAGCACGAAGGGGAAAAAAAAGCATGAAAACTCAATAAAGGTAGAATGAATGAGCAAGCAGCTAGTTATATTTCAATTTATTAATAAACCAGGGCCGACGTTTCGGTCACATATGGGACCATCTTCAGGGCCAGGTCGCCCTTCTTTTTAGGGATGTTTTCTTTTGCATGCGAGCAAGCAAAAAAAACTCTCTCTTTTTATTAAAACAAAAATAAAAGAGATATTAAAATCAATAAAATATTAAAATCGAATTTTTTTTATTTATTAGATAATTGCATATTAATACGCATTAAGATTTCTTATTTATTTACCTTTTAAAAATTTCTAATTTATTAAAATAAAAACGTTTTTTTTTGTTTGGCCCAAAACCAAATAAAAGATATTCAAATGAAAGATAATAAAATCAATAGCTAGGCCACAAGTATATAAATTTTTTATTTGATTTGAAAAGTTTTTTTCTTGATAATTAACACTTTAAATAATATATTATCATATATTTTCGAGAGTTTGGTATTATGATGATTGAAATAGGGCGTTAGGTGTTAAAAAAAATCTGGTGTGACTGGTTTCACAGCACACTGTGCTTGTCACACCAGATTTTTTGTGTCGAGATATATTTAGTTTCCGCCGATATATTAGAATTTAAGATGTAGAATTTATAAGAATGGGAAAATATTTATATTTTATTTATCATAGCAATTATTTCTCTTATCTTCTCTATGAAGAACAAGAGTAAAGTGGTCGTCAGAAGATTTTAAGGGCAAAATGAGAATATACATTTTAAAGAGTATCTAAAAAATAATTGATTTTTGAATTTTAATCAAAATCGTTGGAGCAAATTTTGAGAAAATCGAAAAAACTGAAAAAGTTCATCAGTAAAGTACTAGTACTCTTTGGCCAATTTTGATTAAAAGCTTATTTTCACGCTCCCGGGGGGTGTTTAACTTAAATATAAAATTTCAACCTCATAGCTCAATTCCTTCATGCTTTAAATTGAACCAAGACACCCCCCCCTACACACACACACACAGACAGACCATGTCGCAAAAATCACTTTTTTGGATTCAGAGGACCACAAAACGTGTATATCCATTAAAATCTCGACATCGAATTTTGAGATGAATCCAATACTTTCTCTCTCTATATATTACTCGTGGCTAATCGGATAAGCTGCGGATTACGAATCTAGAGTTGCCCACCCAACTCGGGTTCAAATCCCATTTGCCATGAAAATTTTCAAACATTGCCAATGTTCTCCTCCGTCCCTCTGTAATTGGAGTTAATATCTGTTGAGAGATGTAGAAATTAAAAAAATCTGGTGTGACTGGCGCACAGCACACAACTTTCTCTTACCCTTCGGTAAGAGAAAGTTGCGCACTGTGCTGGTCACACCAGATTTTTTGTGTCGAGATATATTTAGTTTCCGATAGCACCTTAGTTTCAAACTTGGATTTTAAATGTTGACTGCTTGAAATAAACTATGGTTATTTTTAAAAATTTTAATCTCATATTTGGACATTTTATACACAATAGAGAATCGTAAATAAATACAAAATTTCATAAGAATTGGAAAAAAAATTTTAAATGCCTAAAAAGTTTCAAAGGGGACCCCCTTTTGAATCGAAATTAACATACAAATCCCTATAGGAAATTAACATTAGGCCTATGAGAGAAGGCGGAGAGACAGGCGATAATGTTTGCAAGTGAGAGAGAGAGATATATATATGTTTTCTCCTAAGCAATTAAAGACACAAATAAATGGGAATTTAAATAATAATTGATTTTTAATCTAATAAAAAGAAAAAAGATTTAAATTCCGTTACCATGGCAACCATTTCTATCTTTCCTATGAAGAACAAGAGTAAAGTGGTCTCCAGAAGATTTCAACGGCAAAATGAGAATATACATTTTAAAGAGCATCTAAAAAATAATTGATTTTTGAATTTTAAAAAAATCCTTGGAGGGAATTTTGAGAAAATCGAAAAAAACTGAAAAAGTACATCAGTAAAGTACTAGTACTTTTTGGCCGATTTTGTTCAAAAGCTTATTTTGAGCGTGTGGGAAGGTACCTAAGTTAAATATAAAATTTCAATCCGGTAGCTCAATTCCTTCATGCTAAAAGAACAAGAGTAAAGTGGTCTCCAGAAGGTTTCAACGGCAAAATGAGAATATACATTTTAAAGAGCATCTAAAAAATAATTGATTTTTGAATTTTAAAAAAATCCTTGGAGGGAATTTTGAGAAAATCGAAAAAAACTGAAAAAGTACATCAGTAAAGTACTAGTACTTTTTGGCCGATTTTGTTCAAAAGCTTATTTTGAGCGTGTGGGAAGGTACCTAAGTTAAATATAAAATTTCAATCCGGTAGCTCAATTCCTTCATGCTAAAAATCTGTCCACACATACATACATACACACACACACACATACATACACACAGACCAATTTGCGGGACCCACTTTTTTGGACTCAGGGGACCTCAAAACATGTATATCCATCAAAATCTCGACATCGAATTTTTGACATGATCGCAATACTTTCTCTCTCTATATATTTCATATATAGGCTAAGAGAAAGTAAAAAATATACATATATATATAGAGGTAAGAGAAAGTAAAAACATTATTTGTTCCAAAATATCAATAATAATATCCTTATAGGTGGGCCCTCGGGGCTTGGTGTAGAGGTTAGAGTGCTAACCTCATATACCAAACGTCGGGGGTTCGGACCCCAGGCAGTCCGATGATTTTATTTAAGCCATTTGGATACCAAATGGCTTAAATAAGAATGCCTGGACCCCAATAATAGATAAATTCTTAAATAACGGTTATCGTCAAAGTTTTATATGGCCTAAGTTGCCGAAAAGACTGTGTGAATGTGTGTGTGTGTGTGTGTGAGTGTGTATGAGAAAAAAGTGTGAATGTTTTTATAAAAAAAAAAAAAAAAATATCCTAATAGGGGGAAGTTGAGTCAAACCGAGTACCTTGATTTTAGCGTTATTAGCGATGATATTCAGTATCCAAGGGATAAACTATATCCTACTAACCCGGAAGAGGGCCATGCGTCTTGTTGCTGATGAAATAATTCTAAAAACTTCCCCTTGCCACTGAGTAGACTCACTTGCTTCAAAACAAGTTTTTTTTTTTTTTTTTTTTTTACATTATTTTTATTTTTTTTTTTTCTCGACCTTGCTATTTATATTTTTTTTTTAATAGCCAAGTTAAGCCCTTCACTTTTTTTTTCCTCCAAGAGGGCATACGATTTAAATAATCAATGTATTTATTTAATTATATAAAAAAAAAAATTCTAGCATTTTGATTAAACAAAATGAAATTATATAAAAAAGAGACTGAGAATCTGAGTGGAGGAAAGTCCGAAAATTCAATTTTTGAGTTAAAGGGGTTCAGGAGGTAGATGTTTTTCCAGATAAGAGTTGTGTGTCTTAAAAAGTAAGCAAAAAAAAAAAAAAAACAACTATTACTAAAATTTTCCAAGAGATGTCAGAATGGTAGCTAATAATATATAATGCATTTGGTTGATTTTCATTGATCTTTTAAGAATGAATACTTTATAAATGTTATTATATATTATGAATCTTTTATAAAAGCATAAAAATATAGGCCAGATGAGGCTAATAGGGGATCGGCTGTTAGACTAGCCTGCCATCTTTTGCAAGGGTGCTGAACTATTTGACACATAATTTTTAAATATATCAATTAAGGTTATTTTAACAATTTCTTAATTGATATGTGATTAATAATAACAATAAATTCATTTTTAAATTTAAAAAAAATTAAAGATTATTGGGACAGATTGTTTTATTTGTATTTGCTTGATAACAAAAAAATTAATTACGATAATTTTTTAATAGTTTTAATTTATTTAGCAATTGAAGATTTTTCCATTCACACTCACTTTCACACACCCATACACACAGTCTTTCCGGCAACTTAGGCCATTTAAGACTTTTATGATAACCGTTATTTAATAATATATATTTATTTGGGGTCCAGGCATTCTTATTTAAGCCATCTGGTATCCAAATAGCTTAAATAAAATCATCGGACTGCCTGGAGTCCTAACCCGCGACGTTTGGTATACGAGGTTAGCACGCTAACCTCTACACCAAGCCCCGAGGGCAGCAATTGAAGATTTGAATATTTTAAATTATTTAAAAAATTATATTTTATCAATTTAAAAATTGAATAATTAAATCTCACAACTATGTTTTTATAATTCGTCATATATATTAAATTTCCGATAAAAATTTCACCTTAAATAAAAAACAACATTGATAAATTTCTTGTATTACTATGGTTCTTTTTATTATACGTTTAGACATCACTCCTGAACCCCTTAAGCCCACAAAACGTTGTAAAAATGTCTTCTCTTTTGAGTGGCAAAATGGCGAAAATATATTTCCATACTTTGCTATTGCTTCTGGCCTATTCAATTGTTGCCCGGCTATTTAAGGTTGTTCGGATAGTACATCGTAAGTCATAATAGAATCTAAATTTTTTTTTAAATAAAATTAAAAATTTGAATGCCAAAATTCCTTATTATAATTTAGTCGTGACCTATCAGAGTTTATAATTGTATTAAGTTAATAATTTAATTACCAAAAATAATAAATGAATGACTTTTGACTCGAGCAGTTTTTCACGTAATATAGAACTGGCAACATTGCATTCATCAACTATCTATTTTAAATCTTAAACGCCTTAAATTTTATTTTATTTAATATATTACAATGTTTAATGCAAATCAGTTTAAACACAATGGACGATTTGCGAGAAAAAATATTGTAAAATTGAAAAAAAAAATGTATCTGACATAGAGATAAGACACTTATGCTATGCGACGTTGCCAGGCTGGTCTGACTCTCGAGAATTCATTATTTTTAAATATTAGCGACTGTCATTTTGGAGAATTTTTTGACTTTCTTGTTAAAATATCTTTAAAAGCGGTCGGCAGAAACTTTTGGTTTTATTTTTAACGTATTCCTCGGAAGTGAATTAATAAAATGTAAGTTTTTTTGTTTTTGTATCATTTGCACAGATGCCTATATAATTCGATATGTGTGAATTTCGTCGTTATTCCCCATAGGCTACATGTTAAATTTCAATTTTTTAAAAATTAATTACACGATAACCCTGTGTCAGATCTGCTTCAAAATTTTATTTTATACGTATTTGATAGTGATTAATAACATATTAAAAAATTAGCTTTTAATCTACCAAAGTGCTTTAATGTCCGAACAACCTTAAATGTATTTGATTATTAAACTTTCAAACACCTTTTCTCGAATTGTTCAATTTTGGACTTTCGCCACTGAGCATTCTCAGCAAGTATATTAGAATTAGCACTTTCCAAATCTAAAGGTGAAATTAATTAATATAACGTTAGAGAAGGAAAAATTCAAGGGGAGAAAACAATCCCTCCTTTACTTTATTAAATATTATAATTTCTCAATGTAAAAAAACCGCGCGATCCACCTTGAGGTGCCTCGCACATGGCCAGGGGATCTCCCCCAAGACCCAACTCTCTTATAGGGCGAACAAAAGGCCCTTTGTGTGCTGAAAAAATTCAGGTATAAATTTTTATTATTATTATTATTATTATTCTAAGAGTTATATCTGAAAAATATTTGCTTACCTTTTGATTTCTCAAAATAAAGCAATGTAAATTTATGATATAATTATTCTTATTAGAAAAGAGAGGGGGAGCGTGGGCTACAATTTACCTCCTCTTAATTTTATTAAAAATACCGTATAAAAAAAATCGGATTTTGTAAAATTTTGTTTGATAGATTTGAAATAAAACAACATGTTAACGTTGCTTAGAGAATAAGATTTTTTACTTTCTCTTACCTCTATATATATATATGTTAATATATAGAGAGAAAAATTATTGGATTCATGTCCAAAATTCGATGTCAAGATTTTGATGGATATATATGTTTTGAGGTCCCCTGAATCCAAAAAAGTGATTTTCGTCACATCGTCTGTCTGTCTGTGTGTGTGTGTCTGTATGTGAACAAAATATCTCAAGAACGAAAAGAGCTATGAGGTTGAAATTTTATATTTAAGTTAGGCACCCCCATGGGACGTGACACGAAGCTTTTGAACAAAATCGACCAAATAGTACTAGTACTTTACTGATGCACTTTTTCAGTTTTTTTTCGATTTTCTCTAAATTCGCCCCAACGATTTTTTTTTTAATTCAAAAATCAATTATTTTTTAGATTCTCTTTAAAATGTATATTCTCATTTTGCCATTGAAATCTTCTGAAGACCACTTTACTCTTGTACTCCATAGGAAAGATAGGAGAAATGGTTGTCATGGTAACAACATAAATATTTTCCCATACTTATAAATTGTACATCTTGAAAATCGAATGTACCCTACTGTCGGAAACTAAATATATCTCGACACAAAAAATCTGGTGTGATAAGCACAGTACACAACTTTTGATTACCCTAAGGAAAGAGAAAGTTGTGTGCTGTGCGCCAGTCACACCAGATTTTTTAACAATGAACTCTAAATTTTCTTCGTTTAAGGACATGCGTTTATCTGGGAACACGTTCTTGAACGCAGAAAATGATCTTTGAAGTGACAGGCGCATAGTTGAAAGAAGAAATCTTGCGACAAATTGAGGTTGAAATGTGGATCTTTTACATTGTAAAGAGAGCAACAATAGAAAAATATTCAACCTGCTTTAAAAAAATGTTAAAATATATCTGGTACAAGAAAAATAAGGTTGTTTTGGTTAAAAATTGGCAAAATATGCATTGTGCATGAAATTTCTTCAAAATGTGCACATATTCTTGGTTAATACAATAATATATGAGTTGTTGCAGGTTTCAGAGGATGTTTTGACGGGAGAAATAAAACAGCAAAATTTTTTTTTCCTGTATTTCGCCTTATAGTACCATATCCAATTTGCAAATATTTCGGCCGGCCTAACGCCTGGCCATCTTCAGTGCACGATATAGTTCTTTCACGAGTGAAGGAACACTTGAATGCTCGTCTTCCCCTCTTCTCTTCATGCAAAAGTTTAAAGACACCAGACGATGGATCGCCAAAGAATTATATCCTGCACTGAAGATGGCCAGGCGTTCGGCCGGCCGAAATATTTGCAAATTATATGGTATAAGGCGATTCCTAAAAAAATTTTGCTAAATAGGGTAATTTCGAATCGAATACTCATCAAAGGGATAAGTTTCAGGAACGTTTCAGCTTCTGCATTTGCATCAACATCCGGGCTCTACTAATTATATGTACCCTGTTACGCATTAGTGTGTCAAGCGCCATCTACCAGTTTTGAAAAAATTAACATTAAAGTTTTTTGTTTTCATTGGATTATATATATTTCATGAAAAAATACTAATAATTATAGCATTTGGAACAATATTCCGTGCTTAACTCAATTTTTAATTTTTTGGCGTTTGACACACTAATGCGTAACAGGGTCCAATTATAAATGCTGCATAATCCACAATAAATTTCAAAATTATTATTTATTTTAAAAAAAAGAAATGACTGTAGACTACTCACACTTTTGTTCTTTGCCGAGTAGGCTTCCAGGGTGACGTCCTTCTCAGATGATTTCATCCAAACAACTAAAAGAGAAAAATAAAAGGATTTAGAAAAGGATTCCCACAAAAAAAAAAAATATACCTTTAATGTTTAAAAATATAAATTAATCTTTTTTAAAACAAAATCCTATCTCGTTTTGCTTCTCCCTAAAAATAAAATTAACGAAATAATAATTCTCTTTTCTTATATAAAACAATTTCTCTTCTTGTCTCACATTACGGGTTTAAAAATTATTTTTTATTTCTTTGGACTGTATAGCACCATCTAATGTCCATCCTGTTCTAGTTGACATTCTATTGATACTATGTAATTTAATTTTTTTTTATAATTAGGCTAAAATTATTGCCTCTCAGGCCGTGTCATCTTACCTAATAAATAATCAATCGCAACATCAAAATAATGGAGCTATGAGGTGAAATTTAAATATTTAAATTAGGTACCCCTCTGAAAAGTGACACGAAGCTTTTGAACAAAATTGGCCAAAAAGCACTAGTACTTTGCTGATGTACTTTTTCAGTTATTTTTTTAGATTTTCTTATAAATCGCTCCAGCGATTCATAAATCAATTATTTTTTAGATGCTCTTTAAAATGTATATTCTCATTTTACCCTTGAATTCTTATGAAGCACACTTTACTCTTGAAATTCATAAGAAAGGTAGGAGAAATAGTTGCCAAGTATAAGTATACCAAGGTAACAAAATATAAAGTTTATAAATTTTACATCTTGTCCTCGGACTTGGTATAGTTGGTGCGCCTGCCTTATATACCAAGGGCTGAGGGTTCGGACCCCAGGCAGTCCGATGATTTTATTTAAGCCATTTGGATACCAAATGATAAGAATGCCCTGGACCTCCAATAGATATATTAAACATAGTATCGTTTAAGTCTTATATGGCCAGGGCCGCAGACAGACTTGACGGGCCCCGGGGCTACTTAATAATACGCCCCTCCCCCCCCACCCATAAAGTTTTTTTTAGTATGTAAAAGGCTATTGTGGTCTTCATGCCATAAGTTTTTTACACAATTTTTGAAACAGTTATACATAGCTTAGATTGTTTATTTAAATAAAAAAGTAATTTAAAAATTTTTCAAAATTTCCTAAACATAGGGTTACCATAATTTATTGAGACCAGACTCGGACAGGCGACTTCCGGGGGGGGGTCTGGGGTGGTATGGAAAATCTTTTGAAAATTAGACACTGAAATCTGCGTTTTTAGAGATGTGAAAAATATTATCAAACTTGTTTTGAGCTTAAAGGGCCCGGGCCCCTTCAGGAAAAAAAATTTCAAGAAAATGATTTTTTTTTAATTGAAATTTAACCATGAAAATTAGTATTTTAAGGTTGGAGTGCAAAGGGCCCGGGCCCCGGGGATATAGCTCCCCTGCCCCCGCCCCCCTGTCTGCGGCCCTATATATGGCCCAAGTTGCCGAAATGACTGTGTGTAAGGGCGTGTGAATGAGAAAAAAAGTGTGAGTGTTTAAAAAAAAAAAAACTAAATTCTTAAAATTTTATTTTTGTTTTTTCAAAAATAAAACCCAGCACTAGTAAAATTTTCTCTTTACATGAAAAAAGCCCCATCAAAGTCTGTAGAGTAGTTTGCGAGCCTACGAGTTACAAACAAAAATTCAAATTAAATATCACAATAAATTTTTTTTTTTGAGAAAGGAGTTGCCGACCCCTGGCTTAAAGTTTTTCAATTTTTTGTAATCTATAAATATGCATTTTATAAAAGCTATCTCAGGGGGGTTTAAAGTTTCGAAATCACATTTTGGGAGAAAAAAAAAGTTATAATCTAATAAATCGAAATGCAAATACCTGTTATTGGTAAGTTAACAAATTTGATTTGGTGTAATTAATTATCTATTTACTGGTGCCTTTTCGGTAGGCCTATTGTTTCGTGATTTTTTTTTCTCATCTATTTGTTCGAACGTTGAACACGGCGGTTTTTTCTAAACAAAAACCCCCTTGGTTTGCATAATCCGTGCCGCGGGCCTCGTTAGCCCTGAAAAAGCGTTAAGGGCCTCAGGTAGAAAGCTGAGATTAGACTGTCCTCTGGGCGAAAAACAAGGATCGTCCCTTGAATACGAAATTAGAGATTACATTATTCAAATGAGTGCGACGAGGATAGCGCGAAGGGCCCGAGCGAGAGAGGAGATGGGTCCCACAAGCTAAGCGACGTGGAGGGGGCCTGGCCTCTCTCTGTCTATTTTATGAATAATAAGATGCAGAGTGATTGATAAATTAGCTGAGAAAAGATTGAGCTAAGAAGAATGGGATGGATGGATTGCAGGGCTCTCAATGGATAGCAACTTGAACAGAGATTAACGTGTGAATTTTTTTTTTTTTTTTTCGATCGATGTAATGTCTTTACTAGAAAAAAAAAAATCCTCGTTTTTTAAAAAGTGAAACTTTTTTTTATTCTCCCAAATTTTTTTTACTCTTCTATCAGCATGTCGAGTTTCAGGCCGTGACGCTACAAGCCATGACGTCACAAGCAGTGAATTTAATATATATGATGAATTAAAAATTAAAAAAAATCTGGTGTGACTGGCGCACAGCACACAACTTTCTCTTACCTTCGGTAATCAAAAGTTGTGTACTGTGCTTGTCACACCAGATTTTTTTGTGTCGACATGTATTTAGTTTCCGACCATAGGGTACAATTGAATTCAGATGTAAAATTTATATGTATAGGAAAATATTTATATTTTGTTACCATGGCAACCATTTCTCCTATCTTTCCTATGAAGCACAAGAGTAAAGTGTGCTTCAAACAATTTTGAGGGCAAAACGAGAATATACATTTGAAAGAGCATCTAAAAAATAATTGATTTTTGAATTTTAATCAAAATCGTTAGAGCGAATTTTGAGAAAATCCGAAAAAAACTGAAAAAGTACATCAGTAAAGTACTAGTAATCTTTGGCCGATTTTGATTAAAAGCTTATTTTTCCGGTCCCGGGAGGTATTTAACTTAAATATAAAATTTCAGCCTCATAGCTCAATTCCTTCATGCTTAAAATTGAACACAGACACACACACAGACACACACACACACACACACAGAGACAGACCATGTCGCGAAAACCACTTTTGGATTCAGGGGACCTCAAAACGTGAAGATCCATCAAAATCTCGACATCGAATTTTTG
>JAKCPI010000223.1:0-20443 GCA_023213315.1 Euborellia annulipes
TTGATACTTGTATTTAAAAATTTAGTGTGACTGGTCGCACAGCACACAACTTTTCTTACCGAAGGAGTAAGAAAAAGTTGTTCCCCGATGCTTGTCACATCAGATTTTTTTGTGTCGAGTATTCCATAGTACCTTAGTTTCAAACTTGAGCACTAGCATTTCATAAGTAAAAAGTAAAGTCAATTGATTCAAAATTTTCATAGGCTCTATTTTAAATGTTGACTGCTTGAAATAAACTATGGTTATTTTTGACAATTTTAATCTCATATTTGGTTATTTTATTAAATGCTTTTATTTAACTTACTCTTTCAAGGTCACCAACTTTGAGTCTTTGTTAAGGACACTTCCCGATGAGTTAGAGGTGTGAAATTTGATATTTAAGGTTCATTTTTGATAACGCAAATTGTGAGTTTTGTTTTGGCAAAATTGACCAAACTAATGTGGTACTTTATTTGAAACCCTTCGCGAATTAATGTAATTTCAAAAGACTTCCCGATGAGCTAGAGGTGTGAAATTTGATACTTAAGAGTCATTTTTGATGACGCCACTATGTGAGTTTGGTTTTTGATCAAAATAGACCAAACTAATGTGGTACTTTATTTGAAACCCTTCGCGAATTAATGTAATTTCAAAAGACTTCCCGATGGGCTAGAGGTGTGAAATGTAGTTTACTTAAGGGTCATTTTTGATGACGCCACTATATGGTGGTTTTGATCAAAATAGACCAAACTAATGTGGTACTTTATTTGAAACCCTTCGCGAATTAGTGTAATTTCAAAAGACTTCCCGATGGGCTAAGAGGTGTGAAATGTAATACTTAAGGGTCATTTTTGATGACGCCACTATATGGTGGTTTTGATCAAAATAGACCAAACTAATGTGGTACTTTATTTGAAACCCTTCGCGAATTAATGTAATTTCAAAAGACTTCCCGATGGGCTAGAGGTGTGAAATGTAATACTTAAGGGTCATTTTTGATGACGCCACTATATGGTGGTTTTGATCAAAATAGACCAAACTAATGTGGTACTTTATTTGAAAACCTTCGCGAATTAGTGTAATTTCAAAAAGACTTCCCGATGGGCTAGAGGTGTGAAATTTGATATTTAAGAGTCATTTTTTATGATAATAAATAAGTTTTTAATTGTGTCAAAACAGGTCAAACTAATATGGTACTTTATTTTGGGAAGCCTCACGCAAATAAGGCCCTATTAACTAGTTTTGAAAGGCCAAACTAATGTTCTTTTTTAAAGCTTACGCTAATTAGACAATTTTTAAGAAAATTTCCCGATGTTATTTAAAAGCCCCCTAATTTTGAAAGTTAATTTAAAAAAAAATCACACGAAAAAAAAGACTAAAAAGCTTAAAATAAAAATAAAATAAAAAAAAAAGATTTTTAAAAAAATGCTTTATTTAAATTGAACTAAAAAGAGAGAAATAATTTTAATTGTTCTTGTTAAAATTTTTTAATATTTATGACTTAAAATAAAAGCGTGGGGCACGAGCCTCGGAATCACTTCGAAGCGCCCCAGCTTTTATTTTAAGTCATAAATGATTAAAAAATTTTAACAAGAACAATTAAATTATTTCTCTCTTTTTTAGTTCAATTTAAATAAAAAAGCATTTTTTTAAAAATCTTTTTTTTATTTTTTTATACTCAAAAGAGAATCCTAAATAAATACAAAATTTCATAAGAATTGGAAAAGTTTTTTTTTTTAATGTGTAAAAAGTTAAGGGGACCCTCTTTTGAATTGAAATTAACATGCAAACCCCCATATGGGGATATAAAATTGGCTCTATGGATAGAAGAATTTGAATAATCTGAAATACTACATCAGTAAAGTGAACTTCAAACAATTTCTCGAAAAGTTGTACTGATATTCTTTTTAAAAGGCATATAAAAAAAAAAAAATCTGGTGCCACAAGCACAGAACACAACTTTCGATTACGGAAGGACTTGTGTCGAGATATATTTAGTTTCCGCCGATATATTAGAATTCAAGATGTAAAATTTATAGAGTATGGGAAAATATTTATATTTTGTTACCATGGCAACCATTTCTCCCATCTTTCCTATGAAGTACAAGAGTAAAGTGGTCTACAGAAGATTTCAATGGTAAAATGAGAATATACATTTTAAAGAGCATCTAAAAAAATAATTTATTTTTGAATTTTAAACAAAATCGTTGGAGCGAATTTCGAAAAAATCGAAAAAAAAAAAAAAAAAACTGAAAAAGTGCATCAATAAAGTACTAGTACTTTTTAGTTGATTTTGTACAAAAGCTTATTTTGAGTTGTCGGAAGGGTACCTTAACTGGTACTTAAATATAAAATTTCAATCCAGTAGCACAATCTCGTTATGCTTAAAATCGTTACACACAGACAGACAGACCAATTTGCGGGACCCGCACACAAAAAATCAAATCCTGGTTTCGCCACTGTCTTTTCGAACGGATTTGGATCCTGAGTTCCAAAATTGTTATTTAGCGAATGTCAAATGTGCAGAAACACTTTTAGTGAGAGAGAGGAGAGGAGAGGAAGAGAGAGAGAGGTTAATGGCAGACATTCATGTGAGTGGAAAGCGTTTCCTCTCTTTGTAAAAAATAACATGTTTTCGAATGGCTTTAGCCCTTGGCCATCTGTCCTCATATTTGGAACATGCTCAATTCGTATTACAATCACCAACGGGATCTCTTTTTGCGTATTTATTATCAAAAGAGAAAATTTAAAATAATATTTTTGTTTTTGCGAATTATTCCTATTACTAGTCCCGCCGCCCGCCTTCGGCGAGCGGCGTCCTGTCGGACCCTCCACCAGCTAGCTCGGACCCTCCTGCGGCGGACCATTGCCTTTTCTTAATTATAAAAAAATTTTTTTTTTTTTTTTTTTTTTTTTTAAAACATTCACACTTTTTTCTCATTCACACTCACACTCACACACACATTCACACGGTCTTTTCGGCAACTTAGGCCATTTAAGACTTTGACGATAACCGTTATTGATAATATACACATATTAGGGGTCCAGGCATTCTTATTTAAGCAAAAAAAAAAAAAAAAAAAAAAAATTATTATTATTATATTCCAATCCAGTGCCTGCTTGAGGATTTGTTTGTATCCATAGAATACACAAATGGAAAGAATCTGTATATAATAATTGCGGAGTGTCTGTCACGCTCTGTTTGATCAACTTCCCAGCTGGCGAGGCGTCCATGGTGACATGGCCTCCCTGGCTAGACGCGAAACCCGCCGAAGGGGCCCGGTTAGTACATAAATATTTCTCTATACATTTCCAATGGGAGAATTGAGCTATGAGGCTGAAATTTTATATTTAAGTTAGGCAACCACCTGAAACCTGCGTGAAAATAAGTTTTTAAACAAAATCGGCCAAAAAGTACTAGTACTTACTTTACTGGTGTACTTTTTCAGTTTTTTTTTCGATTTTCTCAAAATTCGCTCTAACGATTTTGATTAAAATTCAAAAATTAAATTATTTTTCAAATGTATATTCTCGTTTTGCCCTCAAAATTGTTTGAAGACCACTTTACTCTTGTACTTCATAGAGAGAAGGTAGCACGGTAACAAAATATAAATATTTTCCCATGTTTATAAATTTTACATCTTGAATTCTAATATATCGGCAGAAACTAAACATATGTCAACACGAAAAATCTGGTGTGGCAAGCACAGAACACAACTTACGATTACCGAAGATAAGAGAAAGTTGTGTGCTGTGCGCCAGTCACACCAGATTTTTGAATTCAAAATTTTAATATTTGCACAAGAATAAAAAGAAAGCGATAGTAATTCGCTCTAGCGGCAAGGATATGAAATAATCAAAAATGTACTATATTTCTTTCAAAAAGAGAACCAAATAAATTTTTTCGCAAAATAAAAATAATTTATTATCATAAATACAATAATTTTCACAATTCAAAATATATTTTATTTCATATAAAATTTTTACATAAATTACAGGTGTTAAAAATAAAAAAAAGTATTTGTATTCTTTGAACTTTATTTTTTTTATAATAATATTACAAATGCATCCCAATATTATTATTTGTAAATAATTTAATAAAATAATTTTTTCTTCATATTATTAATTTTTTCATTAAATTATTTTATTAATTTTTTTTCCAATTTATTAATAATATTGCTTCAAAGAGTAAAAACAAAGAGACGCAGAGCACTCTAGCGGAGAAAAATACAAGCAATCAGTCCGACGCTTCTCTCGTTCGGCTCGCTTTCGCCAAAGTGATTTTATTTAGTGCTTTAAAAAATTATAAAATGTGTTCAGTGAGTTTAATTTTCATTGTGATGTGTCTTCAAGTATTAAATGTTATATCGTGAAGCGCCTGCCATCGCCTTTGAATCAGGTATATTGAAATTTATTTAACTAATTATTCAACTGCCTTCAAGCCAAGCCAAAAGAACATGGCAATAATTTGATCAAGTGTTCTTTTAGAAATTATTTTATGGGCGTTTATTAAGAAAAATTTCATCCATGTGTGAGTGCCTTTACTGGGAATTTTTTTTCATATTCTATTTATTATTTTTTTTTTTGATTTTTAGAGATAATGGTTTTATAAAAATTTTCCATTTGATTAAACGCACAAATATCAGAACAATTTTATTCTGATTCATCGTTCTTATAAACTATAATATTTTTCATTTTATTTAATTCAATTAGCCTATTTAATAATAAAAAAAAAAACTTGAAAATTAAGAAAGGAAATAGCCCTCGGGGCATGGTGTAGAGGTTAGAGTGCTAACCTCATATACCAAACGTCGCGGGTTCGGACCCCAGGCAGTCCGATGATTTTATATAAGGCATTTGGATACCAAATGACTTATATAAAATGCCTGGACCCCAATATGTATAATTATAAATAACGGTTATCGTCTAAAGTCTTAAATGGCCTAAGTTGCCGAAAAGACTGTATGAATGGTGTGTGATTGTGAGTGTGAATGAGAAAAAGTGTGAATGTTTTTTAAATAAAAAAAAAAAAAGAAAGGAAATTCTTTTAATTGTCGTGTTCTATTTTTACTCGTCGACAATGAAAGGTGGATGGGGGAGGTGAGAGGGGAGGGAGGGGGAGGTGAGCAGGCGCCAATCGTTTCTTAAACAGTTCTCCCGTTCGTCCCGCCTAATTTCTTTCTCAATCAAAGATAATTTCTTTGAAATTATTATATTTATATTATAAATATCTTTTCTTTCTCTTTTCTCTCTATAAAAATAAAACTAATCTTTTACATTAATTTTTATTTATTTATTTATTTATTTTTTTTTTTAAACATTCACACTTTTTTCTCATTCACACAGTCTTTTCGGCAACATAGCCATTTAAGACTTTAAACGATATCCGTTATTGATTATTATACATATTGGGGTCCAGGCATTTCTATTTAAGCCATTTGATATCCAAATGCCTTAAGGTGTGCGCGTCTCGGGGTGCTAATTTTGGGACTTTCCAGCTGCCACAATTTTGAAGCTATCGACCTCAATTTTTTTTTAAATTAAAGCTATTTAAAATATCTACAAATAATAGAAGCCCTTTTTTTGATTTTCGAAAAAAAAAATTTTTATTTATTTATTAATCGCATTAAATAAATGATATTTAAAAAAAAGGAGCTCTATAAGTTGTAGATAATTAAATTAGTAATCATTGTGTTAAAAAATAATTAATTTTTTGCCTTTAATTAATTAGCTGGAAAGTCTAGAATTAAATGGATCAAGTTACGTGTATTCCAATGGGGGAACACTAACGCCATCTCGTGCCGCCTCGAGTCAATCGTGCTTTAACGGTTTTTCGAGACGCGCACCTTAAATAAAATCATCGGACTGCCTGGGGTCCGAACCCGCGATTTTCGGTATAGAAGATAGACACGCTACCATCTACTCCAAGCCCCGTGGGCTAATTTTTATTGGAAAAGTTCTTAACTCCCTTTATCCCTATATGTGACTTCACATGAAAAGGGACCAAAATCTTCACCGGGATCAAAATTGAGTTTTCATGCTTTCTGTGCAGAACACATCCTGCTGAGGAAAGCCAGTTTTTTTTTTTAGAATTTTTACTTTCTCTTACCTATATATGTTAATATATAGAGAGAAAGTATCGGATTCATGTCAAAATTCGAGGTCGAGATTTTGATGGATATACACGTTTTGAGGTCCCCTGAATCCAAAAAAGTGGTTTTCGCGACATGGTCTGTCTGTGTGTGGGGGTGGGTTTGTCTGTGAACAAAATATCTCAAGAACGAAAAGAGCTAGGAAATTGAAATCTTATATTTAAGTTAGGCATCCCCCTGGTACGTGACACGAAGCTTTTGAACAAAATTAGCCAAAGAATACTAGTACTTTACTGATGTACTTTTTCATTTTTTTTTTTTTTTCGATTTTCTCAAAATTTGCTCCAACGATTTTTTTTTTAATTCAAAAATCAATTATATTTTGGATGATCTTTAAAATGTAATGTATCTCATTTTGTCATTGAAATCTTCTGAATATCACTTTACTCTTGTACTCCATAGAAAAGATAGGAGAAATGGTTGCCATGGTAACAAAATATAAATATTTTCACATATAAATTTTACATCTGACAAGTGAATTCAATTGTACCTTACTGTCGGAAACTAAATACATGTCGACACAAAAAATCTGGTGTGACAAGCACAGAACACAACTTTCGATTACCGAAGGTAAGAGAAAGTTGTGTGCTGTTCGACTAGTCACACCAGATTTTTTATATTAATGTGTATCTTTTTATTATAAAAAGGACTGATGATGGAGCACTAATAAATGCACCGAAACGTCTTCGGAAAATAGTTGTAGCATTCAGAATTATTTCTTTTTGACTGCCCCTGCTCTTCCTCTCAAGATAATATATTTATTTATATAATTGTAAAAGAAATTAAAATGAAATGAAACACGGCTTGGGAATTTTGTCAAATTCCTGCCAACTTGATATAAATAATGTTTTGTACCGTCAGGCTGTCTGTTGGCGGCGTTCCGACCTGAGTCAACTCAGCGGGTTCTATGCCCTCCCCCTCGACTTGTTCATCATCATTCATTTTGAGAGCTTCGTTTGTTTTTCTTTTTTCTCTTTAAATGACATTGATTATTAAAATTCACTGAATTTAACACTCAATGTCATTTTTTTTTCATTAAAATAACAAATCACTTGTTAAAACTGACTATTACACAAAAAATCTGGTGTGACTGGTCGCACAGCACACCAGATTTTTTTGTGTTGACATACCACATATTTAGGCTCCGACAGTACAGTACATTTGAATTCAAGATGTTTTTTTTTTTTTTTTTAAAACATTCACACTTTTTTCTCATTCACTCTCACACTCACACACACATTCACACTGTCTTTTCGGCAACTCAGGCCATATAAGACATTTACGATAACCGTTATTGATTTAATATACATATATGGGGTCCAGGCATTCTTATTTAAGCCATTTGGTATCCAAGTGGCTTAAATAAAATCATCGGACTGCCTGGGGTCCGAACCCGCGA
Organism: Euborellia annulipes; assembly: GCA_023213315.1. NCBI lineage: Eukaryota > Metazoa > Arthropoda > Insecta > Dermaptera > Anisolabididae > Euborellia > Euborellia annulipes. The sequence continues at coordinate 7,531 of JAKCPI010000223.1, forward strand.
CGTTTGGTATACGAGGTTAGCACGCTAACCTCTACACCAAGCCTCGAGGGCGAATTCAAGATGAAAATTTATACATATGGGAAAATATTTATATTACCATGGCAACCAATACTCCTATCTTTCCTATGAAGTTCAAGAGTAAAGTGGTCTTCAGAAGCATTCAATGACAAAATGAGAATATACATTTTAAAAAGAATCTAAAAAATAATTGATTTTTGAATTTTAATCAAAATTGTTGGAGCGAATTATGAGGAAATCGAAAAAAAAAACTGAAAAAGTACATCAGCAAAGTACTAGTACTTTTTGAATTTGTTTAAAAGCTTATTTTCACGCCCTAGGGAACCCAGTTTTGAGGTCCCCTGAATCCAAATACTTCTCTCTCTATATATTTCATATATAGGAGAAAGTAAAATTCGCGACATGGTCTGTCTGTGTATGTGTGTGTGTGTGTGTGTGTGTCTGTGTGTGTGTGTGTGTCTGTCTGTGAACAAAATATCTCAAGAACGAAAAGAGCTAGAAGGTTGAAATTTTATATTTAAGTTAGGCACCCTCCTGGGACGTGACACGAAGCTTTTGAACAAAATTGATTAAAGAGTACTAGTACTTTACTGATGTACTTTTTCAGTTTTTTTTCGATTATCTCAAAATTCGCTATAACGATTTTGATTAAAATTCAAAAATCACTTAATTTTTATATGCTCTTTAAAATGTATATTCTCATTTTGCCATTGAAATTTTTTGAAGACCACTTTACTCTTGTACTCCATAGGAAGGATAGGTGAAATGGTTGCCATGGTAACAAAATATAAATATTTTACCATACTTATAAATTTTACATCTTGTGAATTCCGCCCTCGGGGCATGGCGTAGAGGTTAGCGTGCTAACCTCATATACCAAACGTCGCGGGTTCGGACCCCAGGCAGTCCGATGATTTTATTTAAGCCAATTGGATACCAAATGGCTTAAATAAGAATGCCTGGACCCCATATATGTATATATTCATTAACGGATATCGTAAAAAGTCTTATATGGCCTGAGTTGCCGAAAAGACTGTGTGAATGTGTGTGTGAGTGTGAGTGTGAATGAGAAAAAGTGTGAATGTTTTTTATAAAAAAAAAAAAAAAAAAAAAAAAACATCTTGAATTCTAATATATCGGTGGAAACTAAATATATCTCGACACAAAAAATCTGGTGTTACAAGCACAGAACACAACTTTCGATTACCGACTGTAAGAGAAAGTTGTGTGCTGTGCCACCAGTCACACCAGATTTTTTATTTATTTGAACTTTTCGACTATTGAGGCCAGTGGCGTATTCAGGGGGGGGGGGCCCAGGGGGGCCGCCCTTCCCCCCAAAGCCTTCTCCAAAACAAAAAAATACCTATTGTTTTCCCTAATGATTTTTTTTTTTTTAAATAATTATTTTATTAACTCTCATAAATTCTAAAATCTAACAACAAACTTATAAATAATTGAAAAATTCTCTAATATTTACAAATTTTGTATTAAAATTATTTTTTATTTCAAGAAAAAAAAATTTTTTTTAATTTGTTTTTTTATTTATAAATATTATATTATCTAAAAAAAATTTCTCCATTTTAAGTTTCTTGGAGAAGGGGGGGGTCATAAAACTTTTGGGCCCCCCCCCCCCAAGCAGAAATCCTGGCTACGCTACTGATTGAGGCCATTTAGAGTATTGGATGAATTGTATTTTAATGTGGATAATACAGAAGGCTACCGAGCTAGAATCATTTTCAATATTAACCGCCACCAGAGAGAATAGAGCCATGAAGTTAGACAACCAGAGCTCTTAGCTGCTTTAATGTGTGCGTTCGGGGTTCTAATTTTGGGAGATTCCAGCTAATTAATTAAGGGTAAAAAATTAATTATTTTTTAACACAATGATTATTAATTTCATTATCTATAAGATATAGAGCGAATTTTTTAAAAATATCTTTTATTTAATGCGATTAATCTAAAAAAATTTATTTTTTCGAAAATCGAAAGTTGTAGATATTTTAAATAGCTTTAATTAAAAAAAAAAATTTGAGGTTGATAGTTTCAAAATTGTGGCCGCTGGAATCTCCCAAAATTACCACCCCGAGACGCGGCGCACCTTAAGTTTTGTTTCAAAAATAGTATGAAATATAATGAGATTAAAATTTTGAAAAATAACCCTACAAGCAGTCAACAATACACAGAGCCTATGGAAATTTTGAATCAATTGACTTTTTTACTTTTTTTTTACTTATGAAATCCAAGTGGTCAAGTTAACTAAGATGCTATCGGAAACTAAATATCTCTCGAGATATAACAATCTGCTGTGTGTTTAGTCACACCAGATTTTTATTTTAATATATCTTAATCGTTTGATAAGAATATTACAGGGTTAAATTTTAAAATCGTCAATGCGATTTTTTAGATCGATAAAAAGATAAAACAAAAAAAGTCAAGAAATTGCTTAATTTCTCAATATTTAGACAAGACTTAAGAAAAAAAATCTTTTTCTCATGCAATATTCTAATTTAGATTTAAAAATCCTGATAATTTTTAAATGGGTATTTATTTTAAGAAAATATTAAAAGATTAGCCTGAAGGAAATGTGATTATTGTGTGACATTTATCTATTAACTACGTCTAATTATAAATTTGTACAAACAAAGAAATCGCCTACGACCTGTGGCCTGGATGCCTTCTTTTCTCTTTTCGGGGTAGCCTCGGGATGGGAGACAACATCACTCTCTAGCTCAGGATACTGAGTCGATAAATTCAATTTTTGAGTTAAGCCTACGAAACGTTGCTCAAACGATTGAACTTCTCTTACATTTTTCTTTCCTTTTTACAATTCAGTCTTCGCATTAATACGTTTAATTAATCTTCTGACTTTCTCTTACCTCTATATATGTTAATATAAAGAGAGAGAAAGTATTGGATTCATGCCAAAAATTCGATGTCGAGATTTTGACGGATATACACGTTTTGAGGTCCCCTGAATAAAAAAAAGTGGTTTTCGCGACATGATCTTTATGTCGGGGTGTGTGTTTGTGAACATAATATCTCTAGAACGAAAAGAGCTAGGAAGTTGAAATTTTATATTTAAGTAAGGTACCTCCCTGGAACGTAACCTGGAGCTTATGCACAAAATCGGCCAAAGAGTACTAATTCGCTGATTAAAATTTTTAGATGCTCTTTAAAATGTATATATGCCCTCGGGGCATGGCGTAGAGGTTAGCGTGCTAACCTCATATACCAAACGTCGCGGGTTCGGACCCCAGGCCCCTCCCCACGTCCCCCCCTTGGATCCAAATGTTAATGTTTTTTAACTTTTCACTTCTCTAGACCGTCTGAAGAAATGTTAAGGCTAAAATATTCCTTTTCATCCCCCCAAATTTGATTCATGGCCCTATAATTAACGAAAAGGGGTGGAAATAAGTAGGGGGCTCCCCCTCCCCCGAAAACGGTACGTGGTGGGGGAAAACGAAGGTCATATTTGGATTCAGGAGGTCATTTTACTTAAGAATCTGAAGAAATTATCTCGAGACTTTTTTTCTTGTCGCACAGTGTTACCGAAGGTAAGAGAAAGCTGTGTGCTTTCGACCAGTCACATCAGATTTTTCAATTTTATACTCCCGATAATTCGCACCAAACCGTCGGTTCCGTGAGGATGCAAATTATCGGGATTCTACTGTAGAGTTAAGAGAAAGTAAAATTAAAAAGTCTTTCAACTAAAACAGAACAAAATTTGACCATAGCCTCTTGTAATAAATATGAGTCCAGCACCTCGATATTTCCTCCTCATCTATTCTTAACCCAGTGACCCTTAAGCAGAGGTTACTTTTTCTGTTTTTACTTGATTAATGAGTCGAAAATAGAAATAAAGCGAGGAAGAGATGAGGAAGATGCGTGTATGCGTATCGGTGGCTGGATGCCAGGCGCCAGGTGTCTTGCTGAGCAAACCAAACCCAAAATGCCAATCAGTCTTGGCAATGACCTCTCTCTGATGACGCACCCTGGTACATTTCCATTCGAGCTCTTCACCGCAATTCACTCTCGAACTATAAAAACAGAACTCTTTAGAAACATTAAACAAATGTTGGATTTCAATAAATCAAAATAATATTCTTATATCAGACCGACTGTCGGCTTATTTAATTAGGTTTTTCGGCATCACAAATTTATTTTTCAAATGGAACCAAGAGCGGATCCAGAGGAGTTTCTCGGGGGGGGGGGGGGGGAAATACCCGATCTGGTGTGAGTGGTCGCACACAATTTTTTTCTTACTTTCGATAATTTAAAGGTGTATTCTGTACTTTTTACTTTCTCTTACCTATGTATATATGTAATATATATATAGAGAGAAAGTATTGGATTCATGTCAAAAATTCGATGTCGAGATTTTGATGGATCTTCACGTTTTGAGGTCCCCTGAATCCAAAAAAGTGGTTTTCGCGGCATGGTCTGTCTGTGTGTGGGTGTGTGGGTGTGTGTGTGTGGTGTGTGTTCAATTTTAAGCATGAAGGAATTGAGCTAGGAGGTTGAAATTTTATATTTAAGTTAAACACCCCCCGGGACCGGAAAAATAAGCTTTTAATCAAAATCGGCCAAAGAGTACTAGTACTTTACTGATGCACTTTTTCAGTTTTTGTCGATTTTCTCAAAATTTGCTCCAACGATTTTTTTTAAAATTCAAAAATCAATTATTTTTCAGATGCTCTTTAAAATGTATATTCTCATTTTGCGATTGAAATCTTCTGAAGACCACTTTACTCTTGTATTTCATAGGGAAGGATAGGAGAAATGGTTGCCATGGTAACAAAATATAAATATTTTCCCATACTTATAAATTTTACATCTGAATTCATATGTTCTGTACTATCGGGAACTAAATATATATCGACACAAAAAAATCTGGTGTGACAAGCACAGAACACAACTTTCGATTACCGAAGGTAAGAGAAAGTTGTGTGCTGTGCGCCAGTCACACCAGATTTTTTTACTAGAATATATATACAAATCAAATTTTTAACTATAGTTGCGTTAAGTCTTTCAACGAATACATTGTTAATGTTTGTTGAGATTGTCTAATAATGTCAACCGACTATCTGTAATATTTGACACCCATCTGTAATATTTGACACTTATACTGTTCCGAGGAAGAGCGCGTTGGGCGCTCGAAACGTCGACAGAATAAATTTGTTTTTTATTTTCTTTGGCTGACTCCTTTCCACGAAACTATAGTTAATATTCACAGCAAGTATAATAATTAATTATTTCAAATTTTTAAGTATTAATTTTTAAAATTTTATATTAAAAATAAAATTTTATTCCCAAAAAAATATTTTTCTCAAATCTCGGGGGGGGGGGTAATTACCCTTTATTCCCCCTTGCATCCTCCCTTGTATGGGACTCATGGAAATCTATTTCCTTGATATCCCACTCTCCGAAGAAAAGCGTCTTAAATAAAAAAAAAATTCAAACTAAATCAGCTTTGCTGCTTCTTCGCCTAAGACGGATGTTTGGTCAAAAAAAATTATAAAAACGTTTTTATTTTAAATTTAGTTATTATTGGTCAACTGCCTTGTACAAGGGAGTTTCGATGCAGTCATCAACCTCAGGACCTACAATTTTAATAATACATTCAAATCCTGAGGATAATGATGGCATCGAAACTCTCTTGTGCAAGGCAGTTAACAAATAATAACTAAATTTAAAATAAAAACAACGTTTTTACTTTCTCTTACCTATGTATATATGTAATATATATATAGAGAGAAAGTATTGGATTCATGTCAAAAATTCGATGTCGAGATTTTGATGGATCTTCACGTTTTGAGGTCCCCTGAATCCAAAAAAGTGGTTTTCGCGACATGGTCTGTCTGTCTGTGTGTCTGTCTGTCTGTGTGTGTGTGTGTGTGTGTGTGTGTGTGTGTGTGTGTGTGTGTGTTCAATTTTAAGCATCAAGGAATTGAGCTATGAGGCTGAAATTTTATATTTAAGTTAAACACCCCCCGGGACCGGAAAAATAAGCTTTTAATCAAAATTGGCCAAAGAGTACTAGTACTTTACTGATGTACTTTTTCAGTTTTTTTCGATTTTCTCAAAATTCGCTCTAACGATTTTGATTAAAATTCAAAAATCAATTATTTTTTAGATGTTCTTTCAAATGTATATTCTCGTTTTGCCCTCAAAATTGTTTGAAGCACACTTTACTCTTGTGCTTCATAGGAAAGATAGGAGAAATGGTTGCCATGGTAACAAAATATAAATATTTTCCCATGTTTATGAATTTGACATCTTAAATTCCAATATATTGGCGGGAACTTAATATATGTCGACACAAAAAATCTGGTGTGACAAGCACAGAACACAACTTTCGATTACCGAAGGTAAGAGAAAGTTGTGTGCTGTGCGCCAGTCACACCAGATTTTTCTAATTTTGTGACCGCACATCCGTCTTAAGCGAAGGAGCTGCAAAGTCAATTTAATTTGATAAAAACCTCGTCTGAATCATCATATAGAGAAAAAAAAATTTCATTCATATTTCTTTCGGTGGAGAAATAATATAAATTTGATAAATTGGCATTAGCCATGAATTTTTTTGCAGGAGGTATATAGCTGAGTGTTGATAATCGAATAGGAAGAATAAATGAGCAAGTAGCTAGTTATATTTCAATTTATTAACAAACCAGGGCCGACGTTTCGGTCACGTATGGGACCATCTTCAGGGCTACAAATGAAAAAAGAACATTTAAGAGATAGATAGATACAATCAATTACATAAAATTTTATCATTTTTTTTTTTTTTTTTTTGTTATTATATTTATAATTACCCAGGTTATGTATTTTCAGACATTAACCTGGGTAATTATAAATATAATAACAAAAAAAAAAAAAAAAAAAAAAAAAATGATAAAATTTTATGTAATTGATTGTATCTATCTATCTCTTAAATGTTCTTTTTCATCATTTGTAACCCTGAAGATGGTCCCATACGTGACCGAAACGTCGGCCCTAGTTTGTTAATAAATTGAAATATAACTAGCTGCTTGCTCATTTATTCTTCCTATTCGATTAGCCATGAAGTTAGATACAAAAACAAATTACAAACAATTGAGGATGACCTGTGACTGAAGGCTTAAGGTCCGCGTCTCGAAAAACCGTTATTAGCCGATTCAGAAGCTGCTTACTCTAGGCGGCAAGAGATGGCGTTAGTTCTCCCCATAGGAAAACAAGGGTTTTATTCCATTTGATTTGAAAGGTTCCAGCTAATTACGTAATAAATGACAAATAATTAATTATATTTCAGCTCAATGATTACTAATTTAATTATCTATAAGATATAGAGACAATTTTTTTTAAATAAATGTGATTAATCTAAAAAAAAATTTTTCGAAACTCAAAAAAAGGCCTTCTATAACTTGTAGATATTTTAAATAGCTTTAATTAAAAAAAAAAAAAAAAATTGAGGTCGATAGCTTCAAAATTGTGGCCGCAACCTCTCAAAATTAGCACCTCACACCTTAATGGTGATCAAGGGGGGTAAAGGGGGTAATTACCCCCACCCACACACACACACCCACCCCCCCACCCCCACCCCCCGAGATTGAAAAAAAAATACTTTTTTTTTCGAAAAAAAATTTATTTTTAATGTAAAATTTTAAAAATTAATACTTAAAAATTTGATTTGTATTTATATTCTGGCGAACGATGTCAGAATGCGCCTTAAGAAAAAATTGTGTGCTGTGCGACCAGTCACACCAGATTTACCCCCCCCCCCCCCCCCCCCCGAGAAACACCTCTGGATCCGCCCTTGATGGTGAAGGAGTCAGAATAACAAAATTCTTCCTTTATTTAAATTCTCGCCTTCACGGCTGACGTTTCGACCCGAAGTCTAGTCAACATTCAGTATGAGGTCCGCTCACAGCAAAACGTAAAGAACGTTTACGTTCATTTTCACTCAAACTAGAGCCACTCCGGCAGAATTGAAATCAGCAACCAAAGTGCCTGCCCTTAAACCATTAAAATCAGGGGCGTATATAGAAATTTTTTTCGGGGGCTCGAACTCAAAAAATTTTTCTGAGGAAAATTTTTTTTTTTAAGAAACTATACTTTTTTTCACACGAAATTTTTTGAGGAACATTTTTTCTATTGCGGAACCAAAGTTGTCCATTCTGCGGAAAAAATTTGTTGCGCTGATGTCTGTATATCCCTATATATGTATATGTGTTTGGGAAATTTCGGGGGGGGCCCGGGCCCCCTCGGCCCCCCCCCCCCCCTTAAATACGCCCCTGATTAAAATATCCATGGAGAAAATTGAATTTTTTTTGTTAATCCTTTGTGAATTGAGGCGTTCGAAGTAAATCGCCGTTCGGCTCAAGTCAATAACTGCATATTTCAAAGTGTTAACATAATCATTAACAATATCATCTGTTTGTTATACAAAAGTCAAAATTAGAATAATTTATTTGAACTGAAAATAGTGCGAAAAAAAATTTATTGAAAGTAGGCCACACACATGTTACGGAAAAAGAGATAAATAAATAAATGGACTTTTAATAAATAAATAAATAAATACTTTCTCTAATTCTTTAAAAAACGATTATAATTAAAAATCATTCAAGATAATTTTTTATTCGGTTGTTTAACCTGATGTTTTTTACTTTCTCTTACCTATGTATATATGTAATATATATATAGAGAAAAAGTATTGGATTCATGTCAAAAATTCGATGTCGAGATTTTGATGGATCTTCACGTTTTGAGGTCACCTGAATTCAAAAAAGTGGTTTTCGCGACATGGTCTGTCTGTGTGTGAGGTGTCTGTGTTCAATTTTAAGCATGAAGGAATTGAGCTATGAGGCTGAAATTTTATATTTAAGTTATACACCCCCCGGGACCGGAAAAATAAGCTTTTAATCAAAATCGGCCAAAGAGTACTAGTACTTTACTGATGTACTTTTTCAGTTTTTTTCGATTTTCTCAAAATTCGCTCTAACGATTTTGATTAAAATTCAAAAATCAATTATTTTTTAGATGCTCTTTCAAATGTATATTCTCATTTTGTGATTGCAGATTTTTTACTTTCTCTTGCCTATGTATATCTTTATATATATAATTCTTCTGTATGTACACACACACAGACACACAGACAGACCATGTCGCGAAAACCACTTTTTTGGATTCAGGGGACCTCAAAACGTGAAGATCCATCAAAATCACGACATCGAATTTTTGACATGAATCCAATACTTTCTCTCTATATATATTAACATACATAGAGGTAAGAGAAAGTAAAAAAATTCCAATTCTTGTGCTAGGGATCTAAATAATATCCCGTGGGCCAATTAGAATATAATGCGCCTTGAATTCTAATTGTAAAGAGAGAAAGATTCAATTGTATCATCTGTCAAAGTTCCTCAGCAGAAATCTGTGGCAAAGAAAATCTGCTTTGACTCTACCGAAAGTTAGAGAAATTTATGTGCTTTCACATCAGATTTTTTTAATCCATATTTTTGATTTGATAACCAGGGCCGCAGACAGACGAACCCCGGCCCTGTTGATAACAAATAAAAAGTCGATTTAGGCACACCCATCTATTTTGACGACGCCCGGTGGCGTAACTCCCAGGCGCAACGCCTATTTTGCTTGTTTCAAATTAATTCGTTTCTCCTCAACGCAAAACGAGTTGTACTGTATATCAGTGAAATAAAAATATGACACTGGCCAATAATATTATTTTTATTATCATAGGCTTTTATTTCCGTTGAAGTCATCGTTTATCGTACTTTTAAAGCATTAGCGATAGGAAAAATAAAGTAATTATAAGAGTGAAAACGATGAGTAAGAAAGAAAACGCCCAACACCTGCAGGAAAGGAAAAGTTTTTAAAAGCATTATCTATCAATATAAGAAAAAATAATAAATAAAATGCAAAAAATAAAAATCGTTTTTACGGGGGGGGTAATCTGGAGTGACTGGTCCCACAGCACACGTTTTTTTCTTATTTTTGGTAATTTAAAGGTGCATTCTGTACTTGTTTGCCAGAATATAAATACAAATTAAATTCATTTCATAATTATTTGCCTATCATATTACTTTTTTTTAGTTCAATTATATAAAATGTGAGTAGTTTAGTCAAATCCGAATTGAGGTATTCATTGAATATTAATATCTTTTTTTTTTTTTTTTTTTTTTTTTTAATATATTGGCCCCGGATGCCCGACAATGGCAAAATATTAATATCTAATTCAAATGAATAGATCTCGAAAATTATTTAAATAAAATTATATACCATGCTTCAAGAATTTAACACGCCATTAGGATAAAATACAGACAAAAATATGAGACCACCTTAAAATATTAAAATAAATAATGGTAGATTGCAAATTTAACAAAATTCATTTTATATATACTTGTTAGTAATAAATATATCTAATTGAAAAACTAAATATAAAAAGCATAATGAAAAAATTAGTCAATTTATTTATTTTAAAACGTTGATTGAGTCAAATATATGAGACCGCTCTATTGTAAAGTCTATTTAAACTAATAAAAGTGAAATTTAGATATCTCCATTTCAAAATAGAATATACAATTAATATAGCCCTTCTATTAAAAAAAAATTCTTAAAACTTTAAATGTAAATTTGGAAACTTCAAAATTCAAAATTAGTTTGAGAGAAAATTTCGGCATAAAATCTGGCCCAGAGGGGCAAAAGCAAAAACGACCCTGACAAACGGCTTGTTTTTCAAATGTTTGTAAGCCAAAATAATTCAATTCGATGATGCCATTTTTGCATTCAGTTAATTTTGGACTCTTGGCATTTTGAAGTTTCCAAATTTACATTTAAAGTTGTAAGAATTTTTTTTATAGAAGGGCTTTAATTGTATATTCTATTTTGAAATGGAACAGATATCTAAATTTCACCTTTTATTAGTTCAAATAGACTTTAAAATAACGCGGACTCATATTTTTGACTCAATCAAAAAACACGTTTTAAAATAAAATTGAATTTTATTGTGTTATTTGACTAATTTTTTCATTATTATATTTAGTTTTTCAATTAGATATATTTATTATATATAAAATGAATTTTGTTAAAATCTACCATTATTTATTTTAATATTTTAAGCAGTGACGGCGCTACGGGGGGCTAGGGGGGCATGCGCCCCCCGGCAAGGATCTCTGCCCCCCTGGATGCCCCCCCCAATCAGCTCGAAAACAAAATAAAAAAATTTCTAAAATTATTCACTTTTCCTTAAAAAAATGTAATTTAAGTTTTAAGCTTTTTTATTTCAATGTAAAAAAGAAAGATTATTTTTTTAAATTCTTTATTTTAATAAATAAATTTAGTTACTCTCTGGTTACTCTCAAGTTTTTGTCAAGTAAATATCTTTCTTTTGTGCCAGTAAAATGTCATCGATAAGAAAAAAAAATATCCGATAACTTTACCAATCGAATTGAAATAAATAGAGACGGGATCGATGCCGAAAAGACCTAAATTAAAAAAAAAAAACTTTATTAAGCCCCAATCTAAAAAAAAATTTTCTACTTCGAGTACAAATGTAAATCCACCAGCTATGAATCAAGCTCAAGTGATTCAGAAGAAATTGATACTGATTTTGAGAAATTCTGCGCATAGCCAATATCTTTCAGAAACATTTCTGGGCTTTCATATTTCTCAGGAGCAGGCCGCAGACAGGGGGGGGCAGGGGGGCTATATCCCCGGGGCCCGGGTCCTCCGAGGGGGCCGGGCCCATTGCGCTCCAACCTAAAAATTCTAATAAAAATTAATTTTCATGGTTAAAATTTCAATTAAAAAAATCATTTCTTGAAATTTTTTCCCTCAAAGGGCCCAGGCCCTTAAAGCTCAATATTTATCTTAAAATTTCAATTAGAAAAAAACATTTTCTTGAAATTTTTTCCCTCAGAGGGCCCGGGCCCCCCCCCCCCCCCCCCCCTTAAGCTAAAATCTTAAAATTTAAATTAGAAAAATACATTTTCCTGAAATTTTTTTCCCTCAGAGGGCCCCGGGCCGTTTAAGCTCAAATCTTAAAATTTAAATTAGAAAAATAATTTTCTTGAAATTTTTTTTTCTCAGGGGGCCCCAGACCCATAAATCAAGTTTCAATCATCTTTTCACGACTCAGGATAGCTAAAAACGCAGATTTCAGTGGCTAATTTTCAAAAGATTTTCCATACCCCCAGATTCCCCCGGAAAACCTCTGTCCGGGTCGGGCCTCGATAAATTATTGTAACTCTTTTTTTTTTTAGGAAAAATTTGTAAGTAACTTTATTTAAATAAATATTGTAAGCTATGTATGTATAACTATTTCAATGGTTGTGTCAAAAACTGTGTAAAATATGGGGGGATTGACTTCCCCGAGACTTTCTCGTATATTCTTTTGGAATTACGTCTGGGTGTGTGTGTGAACACGATTGCTTAAAAACCAAAGCAGCTAGATCGATGAAATTTGGTATATGCTCCTTACACTAAAATTGTACATTTCTATCAACTTTTTGAGTAAATACGTCACTTGGAAGTAGTACTTTACTTAAAAAGTTTTTTCTCAAAAAATTTGAAATTTTCAATTTTCCTTTGTTATATTATGATAAAATACTTTATTTTAAAAGGGTTTTTTATTCTTTGACATTTTTACGAAAACTGAATAGTTTTTGAAATAATCACAGAAGAAATAGAAAATATTCGTTAATTTTGATAAAAAATCAAAACAAAATCATACAGGTGTCTTTAAAAAAAAGGGTATATATAAACAAATTCATTTGTTTCACAAATTCATTTGTTTATATTTACCCTCTTTTTTAATGACACCTGTATGATTTTGTTTTGATTTTTTATCAAAATTAACGAATATTTTCTATTTCTTCTGTGATTATTTCCAAAACTATTCAGT
>JAKCPI010000224.1:0-15432 GCA_023213315.1 Euborellia annulipes
ATATAAAAAATTTGAAAAAAAAAACAAGACTTTTAAACTCATTTTTCTCAAAACTAATATATAATCGTAATCCAGTTTCGATGCATTGTCAAGGGATGCTTTACAAAATACTTGCCTGAAAAGATATGAGGTAAATTATTTTGTTTTCCTGCAAAAGAAACGCTTCTCCGCCAGTGTCTTCAAAATCTAGATCTAAACGAATTAATTTCATTTACTGCAAGACAGATTAATAACAGAGGATATAGGGTTTGCCAACGGCATTTCAATGACACCCAATTCCAAAATAATTTACAACTTAAGCTTCTCAAGCAAGTTATTCTTTCACCGATTTGTTGTTACACTGTGTAAGAAGAAAAAATACACGCAACATCCAAGCCAAACAATCTACTGGGAGTTAATTTTTTTTATTCGGTGAAACCTCCTAATTTTCTAAACAAAATAATAAAAAAATTTTTGCCAATTTACTTGTAGATTTCTTGCACCCTTCAAATAAAGGAATAATTAAAGAGGAGAAAAATCTAGACTACATAGATGACAATGTCCAAGAAGAGGAAGAGGCAACACTGAAAACATCCACGCCCAGCCTTTGCAGATTAATTATAATTTTTTTACAATTTGCAATAAATTTTTTTAACACTAATTTCTCTTTTTTTCATTTACTGTTCATTTTCAAATAATTGTTTTAATCTTTTTTTTTTTATTTTATCATACCGATAAACATATATATTAATATCAAGGAGCGGATAGAGGGGGGGGGGGGGGCAAAGGATTTAATTACCCCCCCCCCCGAGATTTGAAAAAAATACTTTTTTTCAAAAATAAATTTATTTTTAATGAAAAATTTTAAAAATTAACACTTAAAAATTTGATTTGTATTTATATTCTGGCAAACAAGTGCAGAATAAGCCTTTAAATTACCGAAATGAAGAAAAAATTGCGTGCTGTGCGACCAGTCACACCAGATTACCCCCCGTTTCCCCCGAGAAACACCTCTGGATCCGCCCTTGATTAATATACAGAAAATATTGAATAAATATCAAAAATTCAATACGAATTGGACGAAGTTTTCCTGTGCAACTATTACATCAGTATTTGAAACAAATTAAATTTTTCGTGCACTTTTTTTTTTTTAAATTTATTTAAGGTCTTTTTCGGCATCTAAGGTGATTTAGACCCCATCCCTATTAATTTCAAATGATTAGTAGCCAATTCAAATTAAATAAATTTTTCTCGCTTGGGACGGGACGCGAACTCGGAACCTTAGGCACGAGAAGCTAATGTCTTCTCTCTGAGCCACGGGTCTCCCGCGCAAAATAATAGGTCGACACGCGTATAGAGGGCGCTAAACTTATAAACAATTTTTAACCTGGAGCTGTCCCATCTTGATTGTATGATCTGTGCCGCGGGCTTGGTGTAGGGGTTAGCGTGCTGGCCTTAAATACCAAGGGTTGCGGGTTCGGATCCCAGGCAGTCCGATGAATTTATTTAAGCCATTTGGATACTAAATGGCTTAAATAAGAATGCCTGAACCCCAAATATATATATTATTAATATAACGGGCCTAAGTTGCCAAAAAAGCTGTGTGGATGTGTGTGTGAGTGTAAATGAGAAATAAGTTTGAGTGTTAAAAAAAAAAATTTCCTTATCCTGATCCATTAAAGGAGTCAAAAAAAAAGTTAAAGTCATATGCAGCAAAAAAAATTTCTTTTATTGTTGCCATTCCAGGCTGACGTTTCGGCCACTGGTCTAGACCATCTTCAGGCGAGCATAAATGAAAATTACAATTTCAGCGACACACTTTCTTAAAACAACGAAAGAATGAAAAGGAATATCCTGATTCAGACGAGTTTTTATTTAAATTAAATTGGCTTCGCAGCTCCTTCGCCTATGATTTAATTTTAATTTATAATTGAAAATAAATTTTAAAATTGTGTATTAATATACTTAGTGAATATTAAAAAAAGCTAATCTAAATGTAATAAGACAGAATTTTGATAATATTTGAATGTATTATTAAAATTGTAGGCCCTGATGATGATGATTGCATAAAAACTGATACTTGTACAAGATAGTTGACCAATAATAACTAACTTTAAAATAAAAACGTTTTTATAATTTTTGACCTAGGCGAAGAAGTTGCGAAATCAATTTAAATTTTAATATATAGGAGGAAACTAAATGTATGTCGACACCAAAAACTGGTGTGATAAGCATAGAACAGATCTTTCAATTACTGAAGTTAAGTGAAAGTTATGTGCTGTGCGACCAGTCACACCAGATTTTTGACAAAAAATTTAGAATATTAAAATTACTAAACGCTTTTGTTTCTAAAGAATAAATATTTAATCTAATTGAAAACAAAGGGGAGAAAGGGAGAAAGGGAGGGAGGGAGGGCATTTATTACTTTTTTTTTTTAAAGGTAGCCTATATATGAAACTTTAATAAAAATGTTTCACTTCATTTTCAAGATTAACCTTTTGATAAATAAAATAAAATTTCTTTATTAAAAGATTTTCTTCAATTATTATTAACAACTTTATTATTCTTTTGATTTATATTTGAATAGAGAAAGTAAAAAACAATTTTTTTTTATTGCTTTTGAAATAATAAATTTCTTACCTGATAATAATTCTTTATTTATGTAATCTAATTATGGAATCATTGCCTATTAAAGATTTTTTTTATTTCCCCGCCCTAGCCTAGATACTTTTAATTATAAGAGGAAAGTAGTGCATTCATGTCAAAAATTAGATGTTAATGGAAATACATGTGAGCCTTAGCATACTAAATTTTGAGAATATAATGTTTTTTATAAATTAAATTACTCCGGACAATAGTGATTTTGTTTCTGGGACATTAACAGCTATTCTTGTTGAATACCATCTATTTTGCTCGATTGGCTCTAGTTTTAGTGATATAAAGGGAATAAAATGTCCATCGAAAATATGCGGCTCATATTATGAATTTTCAAAATTTTTTCAAGGCAACACCCCTTTAAAATATGCAGATGGTTAAAATGCATAGAACTATTCTAGTTCCAGCCCAATTGAAGGTCATTTAGAAGTACCTCGAACAACTTAAAGTTTAGAAAAATCGGATTTTTTTTCAGGTTTTTTTTTTTTTAGCTTTGGACACCCTAATGCAATTTCTACCATCTCTGAATGCAAAAAACATGATTTTACGATATTCTATAGTTTTTTTAATGTCGCTGTTCAAAAATCATTCATTCGTGAAAATCTTTTATTTATTTTTTTTTTTAAATATTCACACTTTTTGCTCATTCACACTCACACTCACACAGGGATGGGCAAGTTACTCGATTTTGAGTAACGAGATACAAAATACCAATTACTTCAGATTTTTGTAACGAAATACAAGATACCAATTATTCACGGGTTTGTGTAACGAGATACAAGATACCAATTATGTATTTCAAATACATTGAAAATACCAATTACAAACAAATTTTTCCTTGATTTTAAAATACTTTTTGGAGGGGTAATTCTGGAACTAGAGCCCTGCACGGGTACGGGTTGGCCCGTAGGCCCGTTACCCGCCCGGCCCGCGGGCTTTGGAGGCCATGAAAAAATTACGGGCGGATACGGGAGGGTAGCAAGTCTAAATAAACGGGTTCGGGCGGACGGGCATGCAAATGAAATTTTATTTAAAAATTACTAGACATTCGTTCATTCATTCACTAAATCTCGGGCGGGAATGGGCGGGTTTGAAAAAATTCCGGGCGGGCCTGAAGAATGGTAAAAAATTACGGGCCGGGTACGGGCGGGAAGTCAAAAAAAATACGGACACGGACCGGTCTGGGCCAAAAAAAATCGGCCCGTGCAGGGCTCTATCTGGAACCCTAAATAAATTTAGTTTAGGAAAGTGGCAGCTAAACTTATATTGGAGAATACCTTTGGAAAATCGAAAACAATAAAATTATTCATGACACTAAAAAAAATTTATTTATAAAAATATGAAAAGGTTTCAAAAAACCAAGTTTTCAAAAGTTTTGTCGGATAATCTGGAACTTGATGGAGAATGAATAAACCCGCAAATGAAAACAATCTTTCAACTGGGGCAGAAGAACAAAGATTTAGTCGTTGAGAGCTGGTTGAAAGAAGAAAGCAAAAAAGTTTTTTAACGAAGAGTGAAAATTTGGCGGATTGATTGACTTCTCGTTACTGGTTTTTACTAAGATCCGGAGCAGAGAACCCACACGACGATTACATACAGTAATATTAAATAAATTAAAACGATTTCAGCTCCCTCTGCAAGACTTTTTACACTGCGGCAAATTAAAAAAAAAAAAAAGTATTTGGTATCTCGAATTTCAGATACCAATTACTAAAAAATGTAACGAAATACAAGATAGCAATTACTTTGCCAATTCTGTAACGAGTTACAAAATACCAATTAATATTGTATTTGGTATCTTGTATTTCAAATACATGTAACTGATTAACGCCCATCCCTGTTTATAGGCTATTATATATATAATTATTTTATATTAATGAGGGGCTCTTACCTTAAACCGAAGTGGTCCAATTGGGGCCTTAGCATAAGGAACTCCTCTAAACGAATAAATGTCTTTCCCCAATCTGCTTTTCAAAATGGTTCCATTAATTTTTCCATATTTGGTGCTGACTATCAGGTCATCTGCATAGGACGCGTAAAAGAGACTGGATAAAATCAGAACAAGAATCGCTGAGAGCATCTCGGTAGCAACTGAGTGATTGACCTCCCATGCAGTTTATATAACCCAGACCTCTTCGCCCAACAAGGAAAAATGAATGTTTTTATTTACAAATTGATGTTCTCGAAATGCTGACATTCAAGGTTGAAATAAAAGCCTTTTTTATTTAGTTTTTAATCAGCGACGTTTCGGTCTAATTGCGACTTTTTTTCAGGACCTGATTGAGATATTAATTATTTAAAAAAATCTAATGTGAAAGGATTTTTCATGTCAAAAATTCGATTCAGAGATTTTGATGGATATACACGTTTTGAGGTCCCCTAAGACCAAAAAAGTGGGTCCCCAAACAGGGGCCCGGCTTTAGCGGGTAGGCAGGGTAGGCAACTGCCTACCCAATAATAATGTCGGTTTTAGTTAAATGTGATTTGATATGTCAACGCAACTTTGTCGTTTTGATTTCACAAAACAATAACTTCAACCAGTGACGGCGCTACGGGGGGGCTAGGGGGGGCATGCGCCCCCCGGCAAGGATCTCTGCCCCCCTGGATGCCCCCCCCAATCAGCTCGAAAACAAAATAAAAAAATTTCTAAAATTATTCACTTTTCCTTAAAAAAATGTAATTTAAGTTTTAAGCTTTTTATTTCAATGTAAAAAAGAAAGATTATTTTTTTAAATTCTTTATTTTAATAAATAAATTTAGTTACTCTCTGGTTGTCTCAAGTTTTTGTCAAGTAAATATCTTTCTTTTGTGCCATTATAATGTCATCGAAAAGAAAAAAAATATCCGATAACGTTACCAATCGAATTGAAATAAATAGAGACGGGGTCTAAATGGCCTTCGATGCCGAAAAAGACCTAAATTAAAAAAAAAAAAAAAAAAAAACTTTATTAAGCCCCAATCTAAAAAAAAAATTTTCTACTTCGAGTACAAATGTAAATCCACCAGCTATGAATCAAGCTCAAGTGATTCAGAAGAAATTGATACTGATTTTGAGAAATTCTGCGCATAGCCAATATCTTTCAGAAAAATTTCTGGGCTTTCATATTTCTCAGGAGCAGGGCCTCAGACAGGGGGGGCAGGGGGGCTATATCCCCGGGGCCCGGGTCCTCCGAGGGGGCCCGGGCCCATTGCGCTCCAACCTAAAAATTCTAATAAAAATTAATTTTCATGGTTAAAATTTCAATTAGAAAAAATCATTTCTTGAAATTTTTTCCCTCAGAGGGCCCGGGCCCTTAAAGCTCAATATTTATCTTAAAATTTCAATTAGAAAAAAACATTTTCTTGAAATTTTTTCCCTCAGAGGGCCCGGGCCCTTTAAGCTCAAATCTTAAAATTTAAATTAGAAAAAATAATTTTCTTGAAATTTTTTTCCCTCAGAGGGCCCGGGCCCTTTAAGCTCAAATCTTAAAATTTAAATTAGAAAAAAATACATTTTCTTGAAATTTTTTCCCTCAGAGGGCCCGGGCCCTTTAAGCTCAAATCTTAAAATTTAAATTAGAAAAAAATAATTTTCTTGAAATTTTTCTCCTCAGAGGGCCCGGGCCCTTTAAGCTCAAATCTTAAAATTTAAATTAGAAAAAATACATTTTCTTGAAATTTTTTCCCTCAGAGGGCCCGGGCCCTTTAAGCTCAAATCTTAAAATTTAAATTAGAAAAAAAAATTTTCTTGAAATTTTTTTCTCTCAGAGGGCCCGGGCCCTTTAAGCTCAAATCTTAAAATTTAAATTAGAAAAAATACATTTTCTTGAAATTTTTTCCCTCAGAGGGCCCGGGCCCTTTAAGCTCAAATCTTAAAATTTAAATTAGAAAAAATAATTTTCTTGAAATTTTTTCCCTCAGAGGGCCCGGGCCCTTTAAGCTCAAATCTTAAAATTTAAATTAGAAAAAAATAATTTTCTTGAAATTTTTTTCCCTCAGAGGGCCCGGGCCCTTTAAGCTCAAATCTTAAAATTTAAATTAGAAAAAAAAATTTTCTTGAAATTTTTTCCCTCAGAGGGCCCGGGCCCTTTAAGCTCAAATCTTAAAATTTAAATTAGAAAAAATACATTTTCTTGAAATTTTTTCCCTCAGAGGGCCCGGGCCCTTTAAGCTCAAATCTTAAAATTTAAATTAGAAAAAATACATTTTCTTGAAATTTTTTTCCCTCAGAGGGCCCGGGCCCTTTAAGCTCAAATCTTAAAATTTAAATTAGAAAAAATAATTTTCTTGAAATTTTTTTCCCTCAGAGGGCCCGGGCCCTTTAAGCTCAAATCTTAAAATTTAAATTAGAAAAAATAATTTTCTTGAAATTTTTTTCCCTCAGAGGGCCCGGGCCCTTTAAGCTCAAATCTTAAAATTTAAATTAGAAAAAAAAATTTTCTTGAAATTTTTTTCCCTCAGAGGGCCCGGGCCCTTTAAGCTCAAATCTTAAAATTTAAATTAGAAAAAATACATTTTCTTGAAATTTTTTCCCTCAGAGGGCCCGGGCCCTTTAAGCTCAAATCTTAAAATTTAAATTAGAAAAATAATTTTCTTGAAATTTTTTCCTCAGAGGGCCCGGGCCCTTTAAGCTCAAATCTTAAAATTTAAATTAGAAAAAATAATTTTCTTGAAATTTTTTCCCTCAGAGGGCCCGGGCCCTTTAAGCTCAAATCTTAAAATTTAAATTAGAAAAAATAATTTTCTTGAAATTTTTTTTTCTCAGGGGCCCCGGGCCCTTTAAATCAAGTTTCAATCATCTTTTCACGACTCAGGATAGCTAAAAACGCAGATTTCAGTGGCTAATTTTCAAAAATTTTCCATACCCCCAGATTCCCCCGGAAAACCTCTGTCCGGGTCGGGCCTCGATAAATTATTGTAACTCTTTTTTTTTTAATAAAAATTTAAAAAATATTAAATAAAATAAAGTATGTAAATTATGTTTTCAATGGTTGTGTCAAAAACTGTGTAAAAAATTGTTGGCCTGAAGGCCACAATAGCCTTTTACCTAAGTTCTAAATTTTTTTTTTAATTTTTGGTGGGGGGAGGGGGGCCGTATTAGTAAGTGGCCCCGGGGCCCGTCAAGTCTGTCTGCGGCCCTGCTCAGGAGATAGGAAGCCTGCCAACCAAAAGTGAAAATATTTCCCTGTACGGCTGGTGGTGTGACATTTTTTAGATCCTCATTAAAATGTTTATTGCCCTTGGAATCTTTTGAAGCACACTTTACTCTTGTACTTTATAGGAAAGATAGGAGCAATGGTTGCCAGAGTAACATTTTATCATATTTATTAAATTTACATCTTGAATTCTAATGTTCCATACTGTTGGAAACTAAATATACGCCATTGTCCACTAGAGTCCAACCGAAACAAGATTTTCAGCCGAATCCGAATTTTGGCTTTCAATTTTAGTTTCGACCGAAATCGAAACTTGTTTTAAACTTTTTCTTAAAATTTCCTATACAAAATTCATCTTTTATTTTTAGTAAAATTTCCATTTTTCCCTCTTGCGAAAATCATTTGACCTTTTTTTTCAAGTGCGAATTTCACTCGACGTTTTTTTTTTTTAGTATACGAGCATAATCCCATCTTTTCAAACTCAGGTTTCGGGGAGGAGGAAGTTTCGGCTGAAATTTGGTCGAAACTGGCCGAATCCGAAACTTCTGTCGGTTCCTAAGGTCACACAAAAAATCTGGTGCCACGAGTCACACCAGATTTTTTGTTTCTCTGTTGATGTAGCCTATATATTTATTGACTGCCCCCCTGTTGATAAGTTTGCCCCACTCCTGCCCCCCCCACTGAGAATAAGCTAGCGCCGTCACTGACTTCAACTAAAAATTTTGACACCCCGGAGAAAGTTGCCTACCCAATATCTTCATCCTAGAGCCGCCCCCTGACCCTAAATTGGTCTTCTCTCTGTGTGTGGACATTTTTAACCATAAAGGAAATGAGCTACGAGGTTGAAATTTTATATACAAGTTAGGCAACCCTTTAAGTCGTTAAAATAAGCTTTTGAACAAAATAGGTCAAAAATTACTAGTACTTTACTGATGTACTTTTTCAGTTTTTTTTTTTCGATTTTCTCAAAATTCGCTATACTTTTGACACCCACTGTATATAGTTATATTGGAAAATTTATCGCGTGGATCGATAAAAATTAATTTTAGTAATTAATTTTTTTTTAACTATCACTTTTTAAAACGTAAAAAATTGTTTGCCTTTTTTTTATCCAATATCAATTATGGTCAATTTTAGAAATTGAATTTAAATTCCTTGCTATTTAAAAAAGAGTATTAGAAAAAAAACCAATTATTATTTGAATATTTGTGAAAAGAATTTAAGAGAATTAAAAGAAAATTTCAAATTTGGCATCTATGAGAGAGACATTTCACCATTGACATGTCAATGCATTTCACAAATTGTTTTCAAATATATTTTATATATTGATTTAATTTAATTTTTTGAATAAAATAAATTATATTTAATTATTTTTATATAAATTATAATAATTTTTTTCAATAGAAGTAAAATCGAGAAGCTCGATTGCTTTGACTTTGACTCCAGTGGAATAGCAAGCGAATGCCACGTCTCTTTATCTAATCCATGACTTTGCCGGCTAAAATATTCCTCACATGTCATCAGATCAACTTATTTTTATTTCATCTTAATTATTTCTATTTTTTAAGGTCAGTAATGCATTTAAATATTTATTTAATTGGTTCAAGATTATTATTTTCAATAAGTTAAATAATTAAAAATATTCTAAACTCATGATTAAATATGATAACCTTTCTTTGTCTGTCTGTCAAATTTTATTTTCATTTTTATTTAATATTTCATTTCTTTCATTCTTTTAATTATTTAATATTTATTTTTAATTTAATATCTGCAATATATAAACTAAATAGATTAACCTAGATTATTTGTTTAATTAACTCATTCACTATTTCCTTCACTTTGACAAATAATTTTTTTTTTCTTTTTCCTTTATTTTTAATTAGTTTAAATAATTATATGTTTTGTTTTAAAATATTTTTCAATTATTCCTAGTTTTAAAATTATTATTTACTGGATTTTTTTAAATTCTTATTCCTATGTAGGCCTAGATTGAATTTTTAAGGAAGGGTCAAATAATTGAGAGTGAAGAGGGAGGAAATTTAATCTGACCTTTTCTATCACATGTTTAGAAGTATTTATATTAATAATTTTTAAAGTTAGATGCAAGCAGAATCTTTACTTACCTTCTATGTTTTAAAATGTCATCTTCTTCATCTTAAATCTTTTTGTAATTATTTAAGTAAAACTTTATTAAATGAATTAAGCTTATTTTATTTTTCATTTTAGATGTGATTTGGACCAAAAGACTTCTCTTCAAAGCATATTTTTGGAACTCAGAAGGAATACAATATCCAGCATCATATATATATATCATAGAATTTTATTTGTTTTATTCATCTTATTAGAAATGAAATTACTGATAGTATATAAAAAAAGGAGAGAAAATAATTCAGCAGTTTTAAGCCAGAATGTTTCAAAGAAAATGCAATCATCAAACAAGGTAAGACTTAATTATCAAATATATAAAAAAATGAAAACCAGCCGAATTTTTATTTAATTTTAAATTAGCATAGGAACTAATCTTTTAAGAAAAACATTTCTAAATAAATTCCAATAAAGAATTTAACAAAGTTTAAGGGGATTTTCTTGATCGACATATCTTAAAATATCAAAAATCAAACTGAATTTATTTACTAGTTGTTTCTTGATGGCTGGATATTATGATATGAGGATGCGTTACAAGGGCAGCCAAGGCGAAAAATAAAACAAAAATCTATTTTTGTCGACGTTTCGAGTGCCGATCGCACTCTTCATCAGGACAAAAATGATGTCAATTCGTCAGGTCGTTTGACATGGCAGTATAGCAACGTTTTAACCATTTTTACATTTACTTGAAGACTCTAGTATTTCGAGGTCGAACCTTCGACCTGTAAAAATGGTTAAAACGTTCTACTGCCATGTAAACACCTGACGAATTGACATCATTTTGTCCTGATGAAGAGTGCGATCGGCTCGAAACGTCGACAAAAAATAGATTTTGTTTTATTTGCCTTGTCCTTGTAACGCATCCTCATAGAATTTATTTATTTTTTTTTAGGGTAACTTTAGTTTTATGGAAATCTTTAAATTTGAATTGTCATTTAAGAGCAACAAAAAATATGATTCATTTTTTACTTTCTCTTTTTATTTATTTCTATATCAGAATTCCTTCCAAGATTCATCTTGTCTTTGATCCAAGTCAACTCAACGTCATCTCACTTTGCCATTTGGGGAATTTATTTATTTTCATCACTCTAATTTTCCAATCATATTATTAATTAGTAACTATTATGTCTTTATAGCAAGGTGGTCCATGAGTCAAGGAATTATAAAATTTTTATTTATTTCTTATCTAAAAGCTATTAATTTGCAAATTTTCTTAAATTTCCTATACTACAGTATACTAATTAATATTTTATATAAATATATAATTCTAATATAATTTATTGAGAGAAAGGTGGAAATTAAATTAAAATGTACCAGATATTTTAAATCTTTTTATAATTATTTAAGTGAAAAATTTTTATTAAATTATTTAATTAATTAATTTTTTATTATTTTAGAAGTGATCCGGTTCAAAAGACATTCCTTTCAACTGATATGTTTGGAGCTCGGAGAGAACACTATCTCTCATCATCATATATATATATATATAAAGATATCTATCAAGAAATATTTAGAGAGAGAAAAATCATGACCTGTTTTAGGCCAGAATGTTTCAAAGAAAACGCAGCGAGATGAAATATAATGAAACCTGCATAATGCTCAGAGATATTGCCCTCGATAAGATCATTATAGAGAGCCAAGTTCAGGGAAAAAACCACGCAGATCACCATGGATAGACCAGTTGAAATCATTCACAGGCAGTCCGCTTCGGGTTTCAAAACCGAGGACGTTGAATAGAGAGGAATGGCGTCTGACCGATCTTTCCAATGACCATGACACGTCAACTTGACGCTTACGACTACGAGACGCGAAGAGGAAGTCAATCTGCAATTCAGGTTATTCTCATCTGGTGAGTTTATTTATTTTCTTACCTTTCCAGTTTCATATGTAACCGTCCACCTGAAAAGGTACCAACCAAATCTTCATCGGGTTTCAAAATTGAGTTTTTATGCTTTTATTACAGAACACATCCTAATGAACAAGCCGGTATTTTTAGTATTTTGCTTTTATCATTTTTTGTTTGGAAGATATGAATTTTTAAAATTTTGGTTATAAAAAACCTAGTTTTGAGAAAAAAAGAGTTTAAAGTTTGTTTGGTCCCTTTTCTCTTATCTCACCTTTGTCTAATTTTTTCAATTTTTTTATATTTAATACATCGATTCTGATGAATCGAATATTTCATCATACGAGTATAAGATGAAGAACTAGAGAATCGGAATCAATAATAAAAAAAATAAATTTTCTTGAACTTTTTTATTAAATCGCCTCTCCTGAAAATTTAGCCCAGTGAAGATTTGGTACCTTTTCATGTGGACGGTCACATATCTTTATATATATATATATATATTGTTGAGAATCATGGTGGCGAAAGTCTGAAATTAAAAAAAAAGAGTTTTAAAGTTTTATAAACATTTAGACTACATTTAAATAGCCGGACAACAAATGAATAGGCCAGAATCAATGGCAAAGAATGGAAATATATTTTCGCCACTTTGGCAATCAAAAGAGAAGACGATTTAACAACTTTTGGTAGGCTTAACTCAAAAATTGAATTTTCGGACTTTCGCCACTATGATTCTCAGCAGGCAATATATAACGGTATTTATGGAAGGGTGTTGAAGGGCATTCAGCCATAAATAAAACACTCTCAATTCTCTGTGAATGTTCAAATGTTTTCGGGCAAAATTTATTCACTCATCCTCAGTGAACAAATCAATTAATAGAGAGTTAAGTCTCTAAAATTATATATAACAGTAAGTCTTAGTTGGTATTTTATTCTACTACTTATTTTATTTAATTAAATAATATGATGATATAGGAGTTTGAAAGTTTTTATAATATTAAAATTTACTATTTTCCTAGGTCTAGATACAATCAAATAATGATGGGGGTTTGAACATTCACAGAGAATATTTTATTTTTGGCTGCCTGCACTTGCACATCTTTCCATATTTCCAGCCGTTAAATATCATTATATATACATATTTATTAGTGATTTCTAATAAAAAAATTACAGAGAGGATCAAGCTCCCCTATGCGTTTTCTTAAATGATTATTTTTACTTTCTCTTATCTATATCTATATATATATAAAGTATTGGATTCATGTCAAAAATTCGATGTCGAGATTTTGATGGGTATACATGTTTTGTGGTACCCTGATTCTAAAAAAGTTTTCGCGACAAGGTCTGTCTGTCTGTGTTCAATTTAAAGCATGAAGGAATTGAGCTAGGAGGTTGAAATTTTATATTTAAGTTAGGCACCCACCTGAGGCGTGAAAATAAGCACTTTAAGTACTGCGTAGTTCTCATGAATACGCCATGTATTTGGCTGAACGATCCCCTTCAAATACGCGCGGTACTTAAACCTAGGTAGTAGAGTATTTCGCCGCCCGTAAATACGCGGTGTATTTGACTCAACTGAAACCACGTTGAGTCAAAGTTTTCTTTTTATCAGTGTATTAATAAAGAAAGTAAAAAAAATAGTTATATCGATCCGGGAGAAAAACCTTATCTCAATAGAGCGACAAATTCCTTTTCATTTTAATTTTTTATTATTATTACTTTTTATTTTTATATTTTTTCAGACTAAAAAGGGACAACTCAGCAGCTGGTAATAAAGACGAAGAGTGAAAATCCCCCCGATGATTAGTAGATTATTTGCTGGAAAATCATATGGAGTGCATTATCAAAAGAAACAGGCCGATAAAACAAGAATATCTCAACTTAGACATCGTCTTTTTCTGAAAACGTTCGACTTTGTAAGTGCTTAATTTTTCTCTCCACTGCAATCTTTAATAATAATAAGAAATGTTCATTTAATTCAGGGTGGCTCTATGAACTCAGGAATTTATTTTACTTATTTTAAGAGTATAAATTTTCTTGGATTTTTTTGGAACTTATTCACCCTTTCCCGGATACACCCTTATGTCACTTATTTTACCTTTCCTTGCACCTGGGGCTTTTTCAAGAAAATTATTTATAAATAAATCATATGTTATATTTTTTCAGACTAAAAAGGGACACCTCAGCGGCTGGAAATGAAGACGAAGAGTGAAAATCTCCCGATAATCAAGAGATTATTAGTGCATTATCAAAAGAAACAGGCCGATAAAACAAGAATATCTCAACTTAGACATCGTCTTTTTCTGAAAACGTTCGACTTTGTAAGTGCTTAATTTTTAATATAAAAAACTCTCCACTGCAATCTTTAAAAATAATAAGAAATGTTCATTTAATTCAGAGTGGCTCTATGAACTCAGGAATTTTTTTACTAATTTTAAGAATAGACATTTTCTTACTGTTAGATTTTTTGGAACTCGTTCACCCTTCCCCAGACACCCCTTACCCTTGGGTCACTTATTTTACCTTTCTTTGCACCTGGGGCTTTTTCAAGAAAATTATTTATAAATAAATCATATGTCAATTAGAAAATGTTTAATTAAATCATTGACCCGTAAAACTTAGAAAATTATATTTGGATCAATTTTTCAAAATTTTTTTTAGATGAAAATTAATTAACTTTCTTGAGAAGATCCCATTCCATTAAATTTTAAAAAATATATAGGCCTAATATTTATATTATAATGTATTATTAATTACAAGTTGAGTTAATGAATAATTGAAATCAGGAATTTATTTTTTAATTATAAATGACTTTAGCTATTTCAAAATTAACATCCCTTTTATTAATTTAATTAGGCTACATTATATCATTTCCAAATTTTATTTAACAATAATTATAATAATGCATTTTTATTTGCAGACATTCGCATCTTGGATGGATCAAGAACTCGTAGAGAATGCACTGGTGGCCTGGCCTTCGTGTTATATTATAATGTATTATTAAATTACAAGTTGAGCTAAAGATGAATAATTGAAATTTATTACTTGTGCTTTGCAGTTTAGGGGCCCGGGCCCTTTAAGCTCAAATCTTAAAATTTCAATGAAAAAAAAATAATTTGGAAATTTTTTTTCCCTGAGGCGGCCCGGCTCTTTAAGCTCAAAGCTAGTTTGATAATATTTTTCATGTCTCAAAATAGCTAAAATCGCAGATTTAAGTGTCTAATTTTCAAAAAATTTTCCATACTCCCAGACCCCCCTCTTCGGAACTCGTCTGCCCGGATCTGGCCTATGCCTAGGAAATGGAGGTCACAATTGCCTTTTACATACTAAAAAGACTTTAAGGGGGGGGGGTGCGTATTATTAAGTAGCCCCGGGGCCCGTCAAGTCTGTCTGCCACCCTGTATTTATAATATTTCTTCAAGTAATTAGGAAAGGAAATGTGGGTTCAAATAAAATCATTTCAATATAAATTGTCATAAATGATGATAAAATATTAACTTAAGAAACATTATTTAAATTAGAAAATAAATGGATATTTAATTGGGATATAATTAATTAATTATATTTTCATTTGTTACAGCATCTCTTCATGTGCTCCTGGCAACGAGTCGAAGTCTGCTAAAACATTCAATATGCAAATGAGGGAGCATCAAAAAGAAGTGAAATCTCAACAGC
>JAKCPI010000225.1:0-19601 GCA_023213315.1 Euborellia annulipes
TCGAAATCAAAATTTACCTATAAAAAATCTGGTGTGACTGGTCGTTACAGCACACAACTTTCTCTTACCTTAGGTAAAGTCTGAAAGTTGTGTTATGTGCTTGCCACACCAGATTTTTTGTGTCAACATATTTTCTGAGTACATTCGAATTTCAAGATGTAATTTTTTTTTTTAATACCCACACTTTTTTCTCATTCACACTCACACACACACATTCACACAGTCTTTTCGGCAACTTAGGCCATTTAAGAACTATTATATATGATAATATCTATTGGGGATCCAGGCATTTCTATTTAAGCCATTTGGTATCCAAATGGCTTAAATAAAATCATCGGACTGCCTGGGGTCCGATCCCGCGACGTTCGGTATAGAAGGTAGGCACGCTACCAACTAGACCAAGTCAGTAGGGGATGTAAAATTTATAAATATGGGAAAATATTTATATTTTGTTACCATAGCAACCATTTTTCCTATCTTTCCTATAAAGTACAAGAGTAAAGTGGTCTTCAGAAGATTTCAACGGCAAAATGAGAATATACATTTTAAAGAGCATCTAAAAAATAGTTTTTTTATTATTTTTTTTTATTTGGCTTTTTGCCTAAGCCATTTAGCCATAAAAATAGTTGATTTCTGAATTTTAATCATAATCGTTGGAACGAATTTTGAGAAATTCGAAAAAAACTGAAAAAGTGCATCACACACACGCAGACAGACCATGTCGCGAAAACCACTTTTTTGGATTCAGGGGATCTCAAAACGTGTATGTCCGTGAAAATCTCAACATCGAATTTATGACATGAATTCAATACTTTCTCTCTATATATATTAACATATAGGTAAGAGAAAGTAAAAAAAAAAATTTTCTTCTTATTAACCCAATTCATCAAATTATCTAATTGTCCAAAAGAAATTCAATTATATAGCCGATTCAAGTAGACAGGTCTGGAAAACTATTTAACTATAATAAAAAAAGATTTTTCTTTTAACTGCATTTGGGTCAAATTGACCCTTGTGTCATGTTTTTATTTTGTTAAATTTACAAGGAGAATGTCCACTACCAAACTAATTGAAAGGAATAATAAATAAATAAATAAAATTCGTTTTGAAAAAATATTTTATTGATCAAATAATTAAATGTAGCTTATTTAGTTTTGTGTTTATATAAAAAATGAATATATACTTTTTTTTATTAATTCAGTTAAGGATGGGTAATAATAGAAAACTAGTTGCGTCGGCCTCCTTCAGCTTCATATATTCTTATAATATATTTATATAGTAATGATAATATGATTGAGAAATCTATAATCAGACACGTAGCCAGTGGGGGGGGGGGGGCTCGGGGGCTTCAACCCCCCCGAAATCTTTTTTAAAACCTGGCTCCGAAATTTTCTAAGCATTAGTTATTGACCATGGGCGTAACTAGGAGAGTACTGGGGGCCAGATGGCTCAGCCAAATTCCCTAGTTACGCCCATATTATTGACAGAGCTTTGATATGGTTTCTTTGTTGTTAAAATGAATGTCATTTAAATTTTCTAAAATGCTCCCCCCTCCCCGAAAAAAATCCTGGCTACGGGCCTGTCTATGTTATTAATAAATGGTTAAGTAACGCCTTCACCAAGGCTTTAGTTTGTTAAACTAAATAAGCAAAAGATTATGAAAAAAAATTCTATTTATCTGAGGTAGAGGGTGCCGATGACAAGGAAATACATAATAATAGTGTGGATGATCAAAAGACACCAGAAGATCCAATGATCTCGATCTCCAAAACCTTCTTCTTCTTCATCGCCTTTATTGTTGCTGGTCACAGGTTTCTTTTGTTGGTTTGGAAGGGTGGGAGCTTTGATAGCCGCTCGTTGCATGTTTGTGTCATTTGCGACTGCGTCGTCGGCGGCTGCCGACGTGTCGACCCTCCTCCGTTTGTCGTCGTGCTGTTTATCCATGACGACAACGATGGCATCATCTGCGGGGTGGTCTGCGACAGTATCCCCCATCCACACGATCCACACGCACATATTCTGAGAGACTTCTGATCTCTCGTTTGATCCAGGTTGGAAGTTGTGCTTACCGATGTTGGAGGAGTCTGCTGGAAGAAGAAACGCATAATTCGATCGTTTTGGTATACGTCGAAAATGATGATATCAGGCACGTTGCTTAAATCATTGGTCTCAATAACGACCGGTTCCCCTTGCTGACTACCCGACATGCCATCTGAAAAATATTTTGGAACGTATAAATAAAATAAGAAAGTTATAGATTTTTATTTATTAACGGCAGAGTTAGACCATTTAATCGACGATTCCTGCTCTAAAGTATTGTTTCAATAGACACAATATAATATGGCATGATAATTATTCAGGGCCGGCATATATTTAGTTGCCGTTAATGCGTGTATTAAAATTCAAGATGTAAAATTTATAAACATGGGAAAATATTTATATTTTGTTACCATAGCCAGTGCCGGCTCTAGGATTTTGGCGCCCGATGCAGAACAGTAATTGACGCCTGCCTTACAACTTTAAAATTTTGAAATTGCCGCCTTCGGCGGAAATTCTTTTTTTAGGAATACGAAATTAAATAATTGTTTTTGAATTTTAATCAAAATTCTTACAGCGAATTTTGAGAAAATTGAAAATACTGAAAATGTACATCAGTAAAGTACTAGTATAATCTACCAGTAATTAGGCACACAGACTTTGACGTTGGCTTAAACACTCGTTCTTTTATAAAATATACATGTGCACGGACTTTTGTGCCGCAGCATTTGGATCCAGGGCTTTCTTTTATTTCGGGGTCGGCGGACCTCACTTTTTCCCTCCAACCCTATCATGTGTTTTTGCGACCGAGAAGGATAGAATAGGCCGGCCCGTCGCAAGGTCTGACGCCTATTGAAAAGAGGAAGAAAGAGACAGACATACAGAGAATAGAAAGACTGCCTGTCCCAGCTCGGGCAGCTCGTGGTCGCCATCCACGTACCCACAAGATGTGGGCCCCTGAGCGAATTATTACTGAATTTATCGAAAGTTAATAAAATCATAAAAATAAATTATTTTAAAAAATAAGGAAAAAATTGTCTAATGACAGATGTTCACAGACAAAAACATGCTTTCTGAATGACTAGAAACATCTTTTGCCAATTAACATATTGATATTTTCCGGAATATTTTTATAAATGCTTGAATAAAGGAAAATATTATTTTCTTCTTAATTTTTACTTTTTTTTTTTGATTGAGTTTGAATTGAAATTGTGTAGTTATAATAATTCAATAGACATATTGATTGGCAAAGAAGAACTTACAATAACCATTATTCCGGTAATCTCCAGTGGGATAAGGAAAGCGAATTGGAGGAGCCATAAGTGGATTGGCGAATCCTAATCCTTGAGGCTGAGGTCGATAAGAATTACCCATCTGCAAAAATAAGACAAAAATTATTTAGAAATAAAATTTGAAGTTAACAAAATTAAAAATTGTCTTTTATTATTTATCTTTGAAAACTTACAGGAATCGAAGTACTTTGCGAGGAAATGTACGCATTAAATTGATCAAAGGGGCTGACTGGCGTTGAAGAGCGATAAGGGGATGATCTATTCCATCTATTGGAATCGAATGGCTCAATAAAATCAAAAGAATTCATCTGTAAATAATAAATTTTTGACAAGAACTACAACTACATCAAAAAATTCTTCTTCTTAATATTCACCCTTATTCCGTTATTGCGCGAACCATTCAGGATGGGTTGACCCAGCCTATGGATGTCATTTAAATTAATATCCTGAAAAGATTAATTATTTATATTAATTCAAGAATAATGAAAAAAAATATATAAATATTTTTTAAAAATTACAATCTAATAGAAGGGAGAAATAAAAAATCTGGTGTGACGTTTGCACAGCACACAACTTTCTCTTACCTTCGGAGAATTTAAGTAGAGTTCTGTGCTTTACACAAGATTTTTTGGATATAAATTTTTTTTCCTGCAGTATATTCAAATTCAAGAAGTAAAATTTATAAACATAGGGAAATATTTATTATATTTTGAATACATAACCATGTCAAATACATCTCCTAAAAAGTACAAGAGTTCAGTGTGCTTTAAACAATTTTGAAGGTAAAATGTGAATATATATTTTAAAGAGTATCTAAAAAAAATAATGGATTTTATCAAAATTGTGAGAGCGAGTGAGAAAAGCGAAAAAACTGAAAAAAGACATCAGTAAAGTACTAGCAAGAAGGTCTATTTTGTTCAAAGGCTTCGTGTTAGGTGCCAGAGAACTTAAATATCAAAATTCAACCTTGTAGCTCATTTCCTTCAGGCTTTATTTTGAACACAGAGACCAATTTGCGGGACCCAGGGAACCTCAAAACTAATATTTCAATCAAAACCTCGACCTCGAACTTTTGACATGGATGCAATATATCTCTATATATTAACAAGCATATATAGGTAAGAGAAAGTAAAAAGAATCGGTAGAATGATCTCCAAATTCTTATTTTGCCAATGCTTCAAATAATAATTTTAAATATGCAGGCCCGGTCCTGGAAATTTGTTTTGGAGAGAGCTGAAATTTTTTTAAAACATCTTAAGGGGGAGGGGGTGGGAGGAAGGGCTGGAAACTTGAATGATTAAAAACAATTCAGAATAAATAAAATTAAATGTATAAAAATAGTTCTTAATTGATTTCTTTAAGAAAGCAAAATACCTAGTAGGATGAGTAAAAAGGCCAAGCAGCTATTATTATTTCTTTATTGGTATTAAACCCACAGCGACGTTTCGGTCGACTATGCGACCATCTTCATGGCTATAATGGAGTATACAAAGACACAACATCAATAGGTTATACAAAAAAAAAATTATTTTTTAAATCAAGACATTAAAATAGAGTATAATATAACTACCTAGGGTTTAGTCAATAGTAACCCTCTTGAGTTCTTTGATAGACATTTATGTAAAATTTTTTATTCAATACGATCTATCACAATTACATTCAGCGCCAGTCAGATTGAATATAAACTTTCCAATTCATTTATGCGGCTTATATACTTTGCTAATATTAATAGTTTTTAATAAATTCCCAAAATATAATTACAAGAAATTTTTAAATAAACAAATATAAATTTATACATTGATTTTTTCTCTCTCTTTCACAAATATAAACAAGAGCAAATCTAATACCAAACAATGAAATTAACATATTTAAATTAATTATTTTATTATATTCCTATAGGTGAGGACTGTTGTTTTGAAGTCCCTCTTAATAAAGAAACTCATGTTGCCCTAGCAGCTCACTCTATCGAGGAAGAGCATATTTTTGACTTTGATTCCGTCAAAATACTGGGTTTCGAAGGTAACACATTCAAGAGGCAAGTTTTAGAGTCTATTTTTATATTTCTCAATCAAACAGTGAATTCCAAGAGGGACTTCAAAACAACAGTCCTCACCTATAGGAATATAATAAAATAATTAATTTAAATATGTTAATTTCATTGTTTGGTATTAGATTTGCTCTTGTTTATATTTGTGAAAGAGAGAGAAAAAGTCAATGGGCTATAAATTTATATTTGTTTATTTAAAAATTTCTTGTAATTATATTTTGGGAATTTATTAAAAACTATTAATATTAGCAAAGTATATAAGCCGCATAAATGAATTGGAAAGTTTATATTCAATCTGACTGGCGCTGAATGTAATTGTGATAGATCGTATTGAATAAAAAATTTTACATAAATGTCTATCAAAGAACTCAAGAGGGTTACTATTGACTAAACCCTAGGTAGTTATATTATACTCTATTTTAATGTCTTGATTTAAAAAATAATTTTTTTTGTATAACCTATTGATGTTGTGTCTTTGTATACTCCATTATAGCCATGAAGATGGTCGCATAGTCGACCGAAACGTCGCTGTGGGTTTAATACCAATAAAGAAATAATAATAGCTGCTTGGCCTTTTTACTCATCCTTCTACATATTGATTCAGCTATTCACCTCGCTTACATAAAATACCTAGTGTAAGTTAAAGTCTTCTGGGGGGGGGGGGAATAGCCCCTATAGCTCCCCCCCCCTCCTTTTGAAATTTCACTTGAAATTCATGAAATTTATGGTTAAAAAATCATAAATTCTATTAAGAACAATTCCTGGTAAATCTCAATATATGAAAGTGATTTTATTATTAAAAAAAAGTCTCTCCCTTATTAGATTGAATTTTAGTTTTTTATAATAAATCTAATGAATTTCAAGTGAAATTTAATAAATTGCGGGTTAACAAAACTCAAAAACGACAATACTCTCATTAGACAAAGCTTATACTTAAGCTATCTGCCCATACCGCAAGCTTCTCAAAGATTTTTATTAAAATTGGTCAAAAGTCAGTGCCGGATTTACCACTAGGCCGCGGCCTAGGGCCGCAGGCTAGAAGGGGCCGCAAACGTCAGTATTTTTTTTTTTTTTTTTTATTATATATTCAAAGAAAATATATTTTTCACGGTTCGACTTCTCTACTACACTTCATGGGCAGGGCTACACTTCGTAAATTATAGCATAGCCTAGGCCAATTTTCTCTGGTAACAAAGAAATGTAAAATTTCATCACATTTTAAGGGCTGAAATAGCGCTAAAATCAATCACCTGGTACCTAGTTTTAAAAAATTTTCCGGACGCCCCCCCCCCTGTTAGGCCGGATTCACACACAAGTGGCGTTTGCCACTGGCGTGGAGATGGCGTGGCGCTGGACGTGGCGTGGTGTGGATAAGATGTGGCGCGTGCATACACACACAAATGGCTCAGTCCACTCCAGTCACTTTATCTGAGCAAATATTTCCAACACCTTTCTTCAATTCCAAATCAAGATAGATATTCTGCATATGCATTTAAATATTAAATCTAAATAAAAATATTTATTTTATAATTTGTGTAGTTATTTATGTTTATTTAACCATATTTAATTTAATTTAATATTTAATTTTTTACAAAGTAATGAAATATGGATATAATATAGCAAATTTGGATATTAAAATCCATATCGCATCAATAATTTAAGGGCGAAGGTTGCGAAACAAATGGTTTGCTAGTGGCGAACGCCACTTATGGTCGCTATAGATGGCGTCGGAATGGTGTGGTTTCGGCGCCATTCGCCACGCCTCCGCCACGCCATGCCAGTGTATATTGGGCTATAGGTTAACATAGAAGTGGCAGAAGCCAGATCCACGCCATCGCCACGCCACGCCATACGCCACTTGTGTGTGAATTGGGCCTTAGGAAGGAGGCCGCACAGGTAATTTGGCCTAGGGCCTCTAGTTGTGTAAATACGGCACTGCCAAAAGTATTAGTACTTTAATGAAGTACTCTTTTTGTTTTTTTCGATTTTCCCAAAATTCACTTTATCGATTTTGAATTCATAAATCAATTCTTTTTTAGCAATAGTTTTTTACTTCTTTAAAATGTATATTCTCCATTTGTCCTCAAAAAGATGCACTTTACTCTTGAACTTGATAGAAAATTAGTTTAGGTTAGTTATTAGTTTATTAGGAGAATTAGTTGCATTTAATTATAAATATCGATAGCCTTCGGCGGCGACGCTTGTTTCTAGAACTATTCGAAGTTCAATAGGGCTGTAGTTTCAAATGTTTGATAAAATTTATCTCAGGTTCTAATGTACTATAGGTAACTAAATACTTATAGGTAAGCCTTATATATCGACGCAAAAATTTGGTATAATATGATCGATATCTATATACTCTTGAAAAATATTTAAATATGAAAATCCGAATCCTTTTTAATTTTCACAAACGAAAAATTTATTATTTTTTAATTATCTTTTAATATAATTTATCTCAATTGGACCCTGTTATGCAATAGTGTGTCAAAGACCAAAGATCGAGTTTTGAGAAAATCCACAATAAAGTTTTTTGTTTACATTGAATTCTATATTATTTTTCTTGTCAATTGTGCAAGTAACATTAAATATAAATTTTTTTAGGACATATTTCATAAAAAATACTATTAATTAAAGCATTTGAAACAATATTCCGTGCTTAACTCAATTTTGAATTTTTTGGTCTTTGACACACCAATGCATAACAGGGTCCAATTAGGAAATGGGGATTAACTTCAAAGTCTGTTTATGATTATTTATTAAAATAGCAAGTGACTACGAATCAATCCTTTATAAAAAACAAAAATTATTAAAATTAATTTTTTAAACATATTAATTAATTAGTATAAAGAAAGTGATGACGATTACCCGATTGTAATTGTAGCGAACATTAGACATGGCGGCGTCGGTGTAGTTAAACGGGGAAGAAAAATAAATATGAATATAATAGCCAAAGAAGTAAATGATGACTGATATGAAGATTTGAACGTCAGGGGATTATAAAGTTCTGTTGAGAGCGGTGGGGGCAGGACATCTCTGATTGGTCATCTTATCAAAGAGGGCGGAGTCAGCCACGCCTGCTAAAACACGTAATCACACCTTGTAATCAAGCCATCAACTTGTTCTTGCACTAACTCAACAAGTGGTAGAAATAATATTTTTACTTTCTCTTACCCTATATATGAAATATACATAGGCGCCGGAACTGGGGGGGCAGGTACATTGCCCCCCCCTGGCATCCTAGGGGGGGACAGAGGGGGGGCAAAATTTATTCTTTTATTTCATTTATTTTTAAAAATTATATATTTTTACTTTTGAAAAATAAAATCTTCTAAATTAAAAAAATTAAAAGAGTAGGAAATTCATTTTTTTCCAAAAATTTTTGAAAAATCACTACCAAATTTTTTAAAATTTTAATTTTATTAAAATTGTGATTTTATTTAAAATTTGTAAAGCTTTATAGTAGATTTGTTTTTGTTTTATACTATTAGAACATATTAAATTATTTTAATTTTCTAAAAAAAATTTTTTTGCCCCCCTGATTGAAATTCGTTCCGGCGCCCCTGGAAATATATAGAGAAAGTATTGCGATCATGTCAAAAAATTCGATGTCGAGATTTTGATGGATATACATGTTTTGAGGTCCCCTGAGTCCAAAAAAAGTGTCTCACAAATTGGTCTGTGTGTGGATGTGTATATATTTGTATTACTTTTACAATGTAATTTTTATTATGTAATTTATAGGGGCCTCTACAGATTTTATATGTATTTATTTTTGTAATTTGTATGTACTTTACAGTGACGGCGCTACGGGGGGGCTAGGGGGGGCATGCGCCCCCCAGCAAGGATCTCTGCCCCCTGGATGCCCCCCCCAATCAGCTCGAAAACCAAATAAAAAAATTTCTAAAATTATTCACGTTTCCTTAAAAAAATGTAATTTAAGTTTTAAGCTTTTTATTTCAATGTAAAAAAGAAAGATTATTTTTTTAAATTCTTTATTTTAATAAATAAATTTAGTTACTCTCTGGTTAGTCTCAAGTTTTTGTCAAGTAAATATCTTTCTTTTGTGCCATTATAATGTCATCGAAAAGAAAAAAAATATCCGATAACTTTACCAATCGAATTGAAATAAATAGAGACGGGGTCTAAATGGCCTTCGATGCCGAAAAAGACCTAAATTAAAAAAAAAAAAAACTTTATTAAGCCCCAATCTAAAAAAAAATTTTCTACTTCGAGTACAAATGTAAATCCACCAGCTATGAATCAAGCTCAAGTGATTCAGAAGAAATTGATACTGATTTTGAGAAATTCTGCGCATAGCCAATATCTTTCAGAAAAATTTCTGGGCTTTCATATTTCTCAGGAGCAGGGCCTCAGACAGGGGGGGGGGGGCAGGGGGGCTATATCCCCGGGGCCCGGGTCCTCCGAGGGGGCCCGGGCCCATTCTAATAAAAATTAATTTTCATGGTTAAAATTTCAATTAGAAAAAATCATTTCTTGAAATTTTTTTCCCTCAGAGGGCCCGGGCCCTTTAAGCTCAATATTTATCTTAAAATTTAAATTAGAAAAAACATTTTCTTGAAATTTTTTCCCTCAGAGGGCCCGGGCCCTTTAAGCTCAATATTTATCTTAAAATTTAAATTAGAAAAAAACATTTTCTTGAAATTTTTTCCCTCAGAGGGCCCGGGCCCTTAAGCTCAATATTTATCTTAAAATTTAAATTAGAAAAAAACATTTTCTTGAAATTTTTTCCCTCAGAGGGCCCGGGCCCTTTAAGCTCAATATTTATCTTAAAATTTAAATTAGAAAAAAACATTTTCTTGAAATTTTTTCCCTCAGAGGGCCCGGGCCCTTTAAGCTCAATATTTATCTTAAAATTTAAATTAGAAAAAAACATTTTCTTGAAATTTTTTTCCCTCAGAGGGCCCGGGCCCTTTAAGCTCAATATTTATCTTAAAATTTAAATTAGAAAAAACATTTTCTTGAAATTTTTTTCCCTCAGAGGGCCCGGGCCCTTTAAGCTCAATATTTATCTTAAAATTTAAATTAGAAAAAAACATTTTCTTGAAATTTTTTCCCTCAGAGGGCCCGGGCCCTTTAAGCTCAAATCTTAAAATTTAAATTAGAAAAAATAATTTTCT
This sequence comes from Euborellia annulipes, assembly GCA_023213315.1. Taxonomy (NCBI): domain Eukaryota; kingdom Metazoa; phylum Arthropoda; class Insecta; order Dermaptera; family Anisolabididae; genus Euborellia; species Euborellia annulipes. The sequence continues at coordinate 10,515 of JAKCPI010000225.1, forward strand.
TGAAATTTTTTTTTCTCAGGGGCCCCGGGCCCTTTAAATCAAGTTTCAATCATCTTTTCACGACTCAGGATAGCTAAAAACGCAGATCTCAGTGGCTAATTTTCAAAAATTTTCCATACCCCCAGATTCCCCCGGAAAACCTCTGTCCGGGTCGGGCCTCGATAAATTATTGTAACTTTTTTTTTTTTAGGAAATTTTGAAAAATTTGTAAATAACTTTATTTAAATAAATATTGTAAGCTATGTATGTATAACTATTTCAAAGGTTGTGTCAAAAACTGTGTAAAAAATTGTTGGCATGAAGGCCACAATAGCCTTTTACCTAAGTTCTAAATTTTTTTTTTTTAATTTTTGTGGGGGAGGGGGGCCGTATTAGTAAGTAGCCCCGAGGCCCGTCAAGTCTGTCTGCGGCCCTGCTTAGGAGATAGGAAGCCTGCCAACCAAAAGTGAAAATATTTCCCTGTACAGCTGGTGGTGTGACATTTTTTAGATCCTCTTTAAAATGTATATTGCCCTTGGAATCTTTTGAAGCACACTTTACTCTTGTACTTTATAGGAAAGATAGGAGCAATGGTTGCCAGAGTAACATTTTATCATATTTATAAATTTTACATTTTGAATTCTAATGTTCCATACTGTTGGAAACTAAATATACGCCATTGTCCACTAGAGTCCAAATGAAACAAGATTTTTCAGCCGAATCCGAATTTTGGCTTTCAATTTTAGTTTCGACATAAATCGAAACTTGTTTTAAACTTTTTCTTAAAATTTCTTATACAAAATTCATCTTTTATTTTTAGTAAAATTTCCATTTTTCCCTCTTGCGAAAATCATTTGACCTTTTTTTTCAAGTGCGAATTTCACTCGACGTTTTTTTTTTTAGTATACGAGCATAATCCCATCTTTTCAAACTCAGGTTTCGGGGAGGACGAAGTTTCGGCTGAAATTTGGTCGAAACTGGCCGAATCCGAAACTTCTGTCGGTTCATAAGGTCACACAAAAAATCTGGTGCCACGAGTCACACCAGATTTTTTGTTTCTCTGTTGATGTAGCCTATATATTTATTGACTGCCCCCTGTTGATAAGTTTGCCCCGCTCCTGCCCCCCCCCCCACTGAGAATAAGCTAGCGCCGTCACTGGTACTTTATATCGGAAAAGGTATGACCGAGATGTCAAACTAATAAAAAAAAAAAGTTATACACACCTTGGGCGTGAAAATAAGCAAAATTGGCCAAAGAGTACTAGTACTTTACTGATGTACTTTTCCAGCTTTTTTCGATTTTCTCAAAATTCGCTCCAACGATTTTGATTAAAATTCAAAAATCAATTATTTTTTAGATTCTTTTTAAAATGTATATTCTCATTTTGTCATTGAAATCTTCTGAAGACCACTTTACTCATGTCCTCCATAGAAAAAATAGGAGAAATGGTTGCCATGGTAACAAAATATAAATATTTTTACATATAAATTTTACATCTTGAAAATCGAATGTACCGTACTGTCAGAAACTAAATACATGTCGACACAAAAAATCTGGTGAGGCAAGCACAGAACACAATTTTTTGTTGCCGAGGGGTAAGAGAAAGTGTGCTGTGCGCCAGTCACACCAGATTTTTACATTTGAATTTGAAAAATCTGGTGTGACTGTCGCATATAGGGTTTGGAAAAAACCGGAAAATTTTGAAAACCGGTTTTTCGGTTTTTTACAAAGTGGAAAACCGGTAAACCGGTTTTTTTTTCAACATCTGAATCTATTTAGAACGCACCAATATTTTTTGAAGTTAAATTGGTATATAACATAATTTAAAAATAAATACATGAAGAAAAATTCCTATCTCAAGAGCAACCTTATTATACAAAAAAATATAAATCAAGGAATACAAAAAATCCAAAAAATACATAAATATTTCTCTATACATTGCCTATGGGAGCAATCGTAACTTTAGGAATTAATAACTCAAAAAATTGTAGGAATTTCGGGACTCGAGTAATTTTCCTCGACTCTCCGTTATGTATTCTATAAGGCCTGATTCACACACAAGTGGCGTTTGCCACTGGCGTGGAGATGGCGTGGCGCTGGACGTGGCGTGGTGTGGATAAGATGTGGCGCGTGCATACACACACAAATGGCTCAGTCCACTCCAGTCACTTTATCTGAGCAAATATTTCCAACACCGTTCTCCAATTCCAAATCAAGATAGATATTCTGCATATGCATTTAAATATTAAATCTAAATAAAAATATTTATTTTATAATTTGTGTAGTTATTTATGTTTATTTAACCATATTTAATTTATTTTAATATTTAAGGTTGTTCGGATAGTACATCGTAAGTCATAATAGAATCTAAATTTTTTTTTAAATAAAATTAAAAATTTGAATGCCAAAATTCCTTATTATAATTTAGTCGTGACCTATCAGAGTTTATAATTGTATTAAGTTAATAATTTAATTACCAAAAATAATAAATGAATGACTTTTGACTCGAGCAGTTTTTCACGTAATATAGAACTGGCAACATTGCATTCATCAACTATCTATTTTAAATCTTAAACGCCTTAAATTTTATTTTATTTAATATATTACAATGTTTAATGCAAATCAGTTTAAACACAATGGACGATTTGCGAGAAAAAATATTGTAAAATTGAAAAAAAAAATGTATCTGACATAGAGATAAGACACTTATGCTATGCGACGTTGCCAGGCTGGTCTGACTCTCGAGAATTCATTATTTTTAAATATTAGCGACTGTCATTTTGGAGAATTTTTTGACTTTCTTGTTAAAATATCTTTAAAAGCGGTCGGCAGAAACTTTTGGTTTTATTTTTAACGTATTCCTCGGAAGTGAATTAATAAAATGTAAGTTTTTTTGTTTTTGTATCATTTGCACAGATGCCTATATAATTCGATATGTGTGAATTTCGTCGTTATTTCCCATAGGCTACATGTTAAATTTCAATTTTTTAAAAATTAATTACACGATAACCCTGTGTCAGATCTGCTTCAAAATTTTATTTTATACGTATTTGATAGTGATTAATAACATATTAAAAAATTAGCTTTTAATCTACCAAAGTGCTTTAATGTCCGAACAACCTTAATTTTTTACAAAGTAATGAAATATAGCAAATTTGGATATTCAAATCCATATCGCATCAATAATTTAAGGGCAAAGGTTGCGAAACAAATGGTTTGCTAGTGGCGAACGCCACTTATGGTCGCCATAGATGGCATCGGAATGGTGTGGTTTCGGCGTCATTCGCCACGTCTCCGCCACGCCATGCCAGTGTATATTGGGCTATAGGTTAACATAGAAGTGGCAGAAGCCAGATCCACGCCATCGCCACGCCACGCCATACGCCACTTGTGTGTGAATTGGGCCTAAGACTGCAAAATTTCGTCATTCCATCGGAAAGTTGGTCAAACAGCGAGACAGGCGGGCGGACGGACAGACAGACAGACAGACACACCTATTATTATATTATATAGATTATTTAAGTATTAGAAAAAGGGCAAAAAATATAAATAATTTATAATTTTTTTTTTTTTTTTTATTTATTCAAGGTTTTTTTCGGCATCTAAGGCCATTTAGACCCCATCTCTATTTATTTCAAATGATTGATAGCTAATTCAAATGAAATACATTTTTCTCGCTTGGGACGGGAAGCGAAACCGAAACCCCAAGCCACTAGAAGCTAATGTCTTCTCTCTGAGCCATGGGTCACGGGCTAATTTATTTTTTGAATACAAATATTATGAAGTAAAATAAAAAAAAAACGAATTCGGTTTTTCGGGAAAAACTAGGTTTCTCGGTTTTTGAATATTAGCCAAAAAACCGGTTTACCGGTTTCGGTTTCCACCGGAGTCCAAACCCTAGTCGCATAGTATATCTATGTCATATATCATATACCATATAACATATATATAGAGGTAAGAGAAAGAAAAAAGGATGGACTCTCCCCCCCCCCCCAAATGACCCCACTTATTAAAATATACCTGACAATTTCGAACTGTAATTCTCTCTGTTATAATTTTCTTATTAATTTTAAAATATCTGGTGACCTCAAGTGCGCTGAATGTCACAAATTATATAATCATGTCAATTTAGGTCTTTAAAAAAAGTGTAGACTGCCTCCTAATGCGATTTTTGTTGAAAAAGTTTATTTAATTTCTCGCTGATTCTAATGTTTATTTTATCTCCGATGAATCATATATTTTAATCAAGTTTCGTTATCGGAGTATTTATATTATTTAGATCGAATACAATGGCATTATTCATGAGCGAAGAATTGATTTAAGAAAAGGAATTAATGACTAATTTCCTGATAAAATAAACTAGAGATTTTTATAATTCTAAGTCGATTTGCTTTTATAAATTTGCAAAAAAAAAAAACGTATATGTTAAAACAAAGATTGTTAAAAGAAATGAAACGTATAAATCATGTTTAAATGGTAGGGATATGGAGGTGGGGGGAATTCGTCTGCGTTGGATTTTTAACGACTTCAGACTGAAGGTGAAGAAATGTCTAAAATATCATAAAGCGAAAAGTTTTCTTGCCTTGAAGTGCTAAACAAACGAGATTGCATCATGATCTCAAGAGACTTTGCCCTCTGGAAGTTAGGCAACCAAAACGACAACCCACTGGGTAAATTGTATCAAAGCTACTCTGGAGTGTATCAGTGATTAATGATATAGAAAAAAACTAAACAAATTAAATCACAAAAAAATAAATGTTTTTTTTTTCTCTTATATAAATTTGATATTTTTACAAGGGGGGCGTGGGACAAATTTTGAAAATTCAAGGAGATTCAGCAGTTGAAAAGGTCAAGAAAGAATGAAGAATGAATAAAAGCGAATACCTTATATAAATGGTTTTCAAGTTTGCGTGTCTTATCAGAAACTTAATTGATTTAATGTTAATTTCTGTATTTTATTAATATGGTAAAAAGAGAACAAGAAAATAAATAAAACTTTAGAGCTATGACGTCAAAGTCACATTTCTATTGTCATACAATAGTGAATAATTATCTCCTCCCATCTCCGTAATTGAGAGGTTAGAGATATTGACGAATGTCAATATCATAAAGCCAAGGGAAGTGGGATCGGATCACTGACAGTCCGATAAATAATTATTTAAATCATTTGGATAACAAATGGTATTGTAAATAGAAATGCCTCGACTCCAATATATCGAAAGTTTAAGTATCGATTAACATCAAAATGCCGAAAAGACTTAAAAAAAATTTTCATTGCAGCACAGATAGAAAAAATATATGTAACCGAAAATTCAATCTTATAGCATAAGAAAGGATATAAAAATATTTTATATTTTTTAATATGAAGTTTAATTAATAATATATATTTTGAAGCTTTATTTCAAATATAATTTTCATTAGGCCTATAACTAAATATATTAGGAATATAATTTTTTGGAATCATTTCTTCTTATTGTTAGTTATAATCGATTATATCTGCCTATAGGCTTAATTTAGGAGATTTTTCTTTTTGTTTGGGTAGCGGGACTCTAGCCACAGTTGAATGCAGTTGAGAAATTGGGGCTTAGCCACCTCTAGTTCCCTCTATTTAAAATAATAATTAATTTCTTATTATTGATATAACAATTTTAATAAACCATATTGCTAAATAAGCACAGGAAAAGGAGGAAAAGGTAAAAATTATTCTCTTTTAATAAATAAGAGATTTTTGAATTTTTTTAAAAGTATTTATTCACAAAATTAAGTGTAAAAATCAACAGAATCAAAAAGTAAAATAACTTAAGAATAAAACAACTTAATGAAAATTTATTCTTAATAATTATCTCGTTTAAGATAAAGTAAAAAAATTCTTTATCACAACAAAATTAATTTTCAATAAAAGTTTATGGAAAAATAATTATTAATAGGGTAAGATAAAGTAAAAATGCAGTGGCGTAGCGAGGGGGGGTGCAAGGGGGGTCATCATGCCCCGGGCGCTACTCACAACGGGTGGCGCCATTTGGCGCAATGGTCCACAAAACAAAAAAAATTGCTGGATAATTTTTATTTTTATTATAATTGATTTCTGAAAAATATATTTTAAATTTAGTGCCAGTGTTAATATAATAATTTTGTATATTTTACATATAATATTATATGTTTTTCGAATATGGGGGGACGACGCTAAAACGGTATTATGCCCCGGGCGCGAGTTAAGCTCGCTACGCCACTGTAAAAATGTCAAAATTTTTATTATGTAAAATGATGTTTGAAATATATTTAAGTATCAACCAACTATTAAACCAAGCTAACGAATGATTAAATGATGGACTGATAAAAAAATTAATTAATAGTTAATGGTCAATTGGTAAAAAAGTTATTTCAAAATAAAAAAAAAAATGGATAAAATTTTGGCAAAAATTTTTTTTTATAAAATTTAAGATATCCAAATTTCAAAATGTGAGCTAAAATTTTTATCTGATAACAAAAAAGTTATATTTTTTATTATTCTATATCAAATTTTATTTAAAAAATCATGTTATAAAAATATAAAAATATTATTTTGTAGTGTACTGTATAATTATAATAAAAAAAAATCGAATTTATGATAATTAATATAATTATTATGAGACAAGTTAGAACTCGGAAAAATTGCGGGCAGGGTATCAATATTGATAGACAATAAAGATTCCAGGCACTTCGATGAATATTTATTTATATATGTTTAAAACTTAATATCGTAATTAATTAAGCATTTAAGTCTATATGGATCCCGTCGATATGGATGCCCAAAAAACTAACAAAACATGCTGGGTTGCAATATTCCTACACCAAATTAAAAAGTTGAATTCTTTCAATAATTAAAGCGCGTCTGTAAATAATTTATATAAATATATTTCTAGGAAGGACAAATAGAAAATAATTTTACTTTTAACAATTGGACTATGTTATGCAAGAAGGAACCAAGCGCTTTTAACTTAAATGTGAGATAAAGACCATTTCATTTGCACAATTGTAGACAAACTCAATGGCAATGACTTAATTTCTTGATTTAAAAAAAAAAAGTGAACAGAGTAGGCCTAATAATGTTGCGATTTAAAAAAATAGTGGATTTTCTTTTTCAGTACAAGATGGCGGCATTATCTCAATTTTGATCATAATGGCGCTTGGTTCCTTCATTCATAACATAGTCTTATTTCTTGGATAAAAAACTAGAGCAAAATTTCCAGTAGTAACTTTACATTAATTTATACTTAAAATAACAGACTACTAAAAAAAAATCTAATATTGCCTTTTATTTTTTTTTTTAAAAAAGACTGAAAATATTAAAATTAACAATGGAATAACTTTAATCATAAATATAGAATTATTGAGCAAAAACTTTATTTAATACTTTATAGCAGCGGTATTCAAACGGAATTCCGCGGAACCCTGCGGTTCCCAAATATTTCTTTTTCTCTATTTAATCAATAACTATACCTATTATTTTAAATAATTCAATAATCTTCATAAATTAGATAGGGCCTAGTTATAAAAATGAAAGCGTGCTTATAATTTTAATTTTACTATATTATGCAAGGGCAAACAGGCTCACCCCTGTCATTAGTATGCAATCTAGTTTTGTAATTTGGAATTTTGTCTAATTTTCTTATAACTTTGCATTTGTGTTTTATTATTGTAATTTTATAATAAATAATTCCGGCCCTGCTCAATATTAATTTTTCTTACAGGTTCCCAGCTTCAAAATAATTTGAAGACCACTGCTCATAACTTAGGTAATAATAAAAAAACTTAATATTATACTATTTTTTATTTGTAATGAAAAATTAAAATAAAAGTTTTGAAAATAATTATAGGGGCGATTTAAGTATAATAACGAGAAAAACATTCCTTTTATAATTAAATTCAGAAATATGAAAATTTTAAAAATAATTAAAATTTTATAATATAAAATTGTAAAATTAGAGATTAATTATTTTTGTAGCCTTTTTTGGAAAGATGAAACTCTTTTTTGGCTTCTCTGAAAAATAATTATAAAATATTTTATATAGGCCTAACTACCCCCAGTTGATTATAAAATTTAAAAAATATTGTTATTATTTGAAAAATTTAAAAATGTAACCTTTCTCTTTCAAATTTTTATTGGGTATTTTAGAACCCATCTAGTCGTTCTCGTTATTTCAAATAAGATGTATTATTAAGAAAATCAACAATTACGCCACTATGATAGGATCGCCGTCTTCCGAGAAAGTCACACGCTTATCAGAGAAGAAAGTGATAAAAACAAGTATCAGACTCACGAGGATCAGATACCAGAACCAGATGGTGCACCGGCGAATCGTCTGCTTCAGCAGGCGTTGTTGCAGTGCTCCTCGTCTTCCCTTTCCTCTTCTTCGGATTCGTCGTTCTGATAGTGGAAGAGAAAATCTCGCCTTGGCCGACTCATTGAATCGGAGCTCGTATTGCTGCCTGTTGTTGATGTTTCCGTTGTCGGTGATGGTGTCGCCCAATTCCACCCTAGGCTTGAGGAAGGCGGCGTTGTCGATGACGGCGTCATTAAGGGTACGGCTGCTATCGGGGGGTGTCTTTGACGACATCCACCACCCAAACATGGAACACGCACACAGCGCCATCATCAATGCAATTCGGTTAGAGTATAACCTTTATAATATAATATAAATTTCTGCCATTTAAAAATGAATCTTTTCGGCATCTGAGGCTTTAAACTATAACTTGTGTATATAATATTAATATTGGCGACCATAGGCACTAGTTGAAACATAGTAATATAGGGAATCAGTGGCGGGATTAATGCAATTTTGTCGGGGGGGCGTTTTTTTTTTTTTAATTTTTTTTTTTATTTAAGGACTTTGTGGGGCATCTATGGTCATTTAGACCCCTTTCCTATTTATTTAAATTGATTGGTAACAAATTCAATTTTGAAATTTAAGTTTCCCGGAAATCATAATTTCTTTGACAATGAACTCACCAGGACTGTAGATAAATTTAGAAGATGAAAAAGGTCAATTCAGTCCTCGAGAATTTCGAGAATGAAACATGAATACATTATAATAAAAATAATATATTTATTCTCTCTAGTTGACAAT
>JAKCPI010000226.1:0-10330 GCA_023213315.1 Euborellia annulipes
ATTGTGGGTCGACTAAGAGATGCACGGTTTGCTCCAGTGCTTCACATCACAGCCTACTTCATCAACATCAAGAAAAATCCTCTTATCCCGCAATGGACCAATCATCATCATCATCTACCTCAAATGAACGTGTCTCTTCCCCCTCTTCATCTGAAAAACATATCGGTTACACTTCTCAAGATGTGCCAGTTCTTTTGGCAACAGCTTTAATTAATTTAAGCTCTTTTAACGGCGAAAAAACATCCCATTAGATGTTTGATCGATAGTGGATCTATGTCCTCTCTCATCACAAATGAATGTGTGGACAGATTGAATTTAAAACGTCAATCCTGCTATCAACGACTATCAGGGGTAGATAATATATCAATAAAAAATATAAAAGGCTCTGTGCATTGCTTCATCTCACCTATCAATAATCAACATCTTATATTAAGTACTGAAGCTATTATTTTACCCTCTCTGGTCAAAAGACTACCCTCTGTTGAAATAAATCCAAGAGACTATCCCCATCTACAAAATATAAATCTAGCAGATCCTGAATATTTTCGACCAAATAAAATCGATTTTGTCATTGGCGCCGATCTCTATGGCCAAGTGATAAAAAATAAAATCATTAAAGGTCCTGAAGATACACCTTCAGCAATCGAAACCATTTTTGGTTATGCTATTCTTGGAAAATGTTCTAATGTAAATTCGTCAAAAATATTTAATCCTATTTATTTAAATATAAATATAGATCCTTTGACCGACATCAATAAAAATATTTCCCGTTTTTGGGCCATCGAGGAACCTCCTGAACAATTCATTGAAGATCCTGAGAATATAAAAGCGGAAAATATTTTTAAAACATCTTATCAAAGAAACGAAGAAGGGAGATTCATTGTTGCACTTCCATTTAAAATCCTTCCAGACGCGTCTCATTCACGACATATCGCATTAAACCGATTAAATAAACTATTTAATCAATTTAAAAAATAATTCTAATCTTTATCACGAATATAAAACAATCTTTAATGAATATCTTCTGAAAGGCTACATGACCGAAGTGCCTTTCACTAATAATGCATATTTTTTATCTCATCATCCAGTTTATAAACATCAAACACCCCAATCTTCCCCTCGTATCGTGTTTGATTGTTCACTAAAACTAAATAACAACTTATCTTTAAACGATCATCTTATCACTGGACCAAAACTTCAACAAGATATTTTCGATATTATTTTGAAGTTTCGGCTTTTTCCCATCGCCTTCACGTGTGATATCTCTAAAATGTATTTACAAATTTTAATCAGACCCGAAGATAAAAAATATCAACATATTTTATGGAAACCTGAAAAAGATGCCCAAATCAAAGAATATCAATTAAATACGGTTATTTTTGGCCAAACTTCATCTCCTTTTTTGGCAATCAGATGTTTACAAGAACTTGTTCATCTGGAAGGAGACAAATATCCGCTAGCCAAAAATGCAATCTTCAACCATCTTTACATCGATGATTTCGCCACTGGGGCGTTTTCTGAACAAGAAGCGTGCCAGTTACAAGAAGAATTAATTTCTTTATTAAAGCTAGGCCAATTTGAACTAAAGAAATGGTGTAGTAATAATAAAAAAATTATCAATAAAATTGATCCCAAAGATTGCCAAGACGCTGTATTATTGGATCGGGATTCAAACGGCATTAATATTTTAGGCTTAAAATGGATACCAAAAGAAGATTATTTTACATATGACATTGAGCCTATAAATCTTATCTTCACCAAACGGGCTATCTTGTCCACTATCGCAAAAATCTATGACCCTGTCGGTTATCTCTCACCTGTAACAATCTTAGCTAAAATGCTCATTCAAGAGCTATGGCGGATCAACATCTCATGGGACGACGACATTCCCTCTTATCTAAAAAAAAGAGTGGGAAAATCTCGCACATCAATTATCTCTTTTAAAAAATTTAAAAATTCATCGTCCAACTTTACATCAAGAAAGAGGCAATTGTCAGTTAATAGGCTTTGCTGACGCCAGTACTAAAGCCTATGGCGCGGTTGTTTATCTAAAATACAAAAATCAAGAAGGGCAACCCGTCGTGAAATTAATCGCCGCAAAAGCCAAGGTCGCTCCTTTAAAATCGCTTACCATACCTCGCTTGGAGTTGGCTGCAGCATTATTATTGGCAAATCTACAACATCATATCTATAAAATTTATCAATCGATTTTAAATATCTCCTCTTCATTTGCTTTTGTGGATTCATCTATCGTCTTATCTTGGTTAAAATATGAACCACATCTTTTAAAACCTTACGTGGCCTGTAGGGTTGAGAAAATAAATCATCTATTACCCGACGTTCATTGGAGACATGTATCGTCCTCGGACAATGCCAGTGACGTCATCAGCCGCGGTCTTCTTCCTAAAAATCTTTTAAAATGCCATCTTTATTGGAACGGTCCTCATTGGTTACTGGATCCAGTTGAATGTTGGCCTTCATCTCCTTCTCTTGAGATAACCGAAATCCCGGAAATCAAAATGCCTTCATATATCGTGGCCACTCAATTCAAAATATCGCCACCTAATAAAATTTTATCTCATTTTTCCAATCTCAATGTTTGTCTTCGAGTCACCGCTCTATTTAGAAGAAAAATCAATAATTTTAAATCTAAATTAAATTCAGTCACCAATCAATCAAATTTAACTGGTGCCATCTCTATGCAAGAACGCCGAGAAGCTTTATGGTGTTTGATACGTCTTGAGCAAGCTCGATGTTTTGATATCGAAATCAACTCATCCAAAATACAAATAAAAAATAAATCTTTGCGCAAACTTAATCCATTTATGGACTCACAAAATCTTTTAAGAGTGGGTGGTCGTCTTTATCACTCCACTCTGCCCGACAAATCTAAGTTTCCCATTATTCTACCTAAAGAAAGCCCGCTAAGTAAGTTGATCATATCACATTTTCATCTATCTTATCTTTATGTTGGAGCTCGTACTCTACAATCTCTCATCGCTCGTGAATATTGGATCATCAGCGCTCGACAACTAATAAGGTCTATTTTAACCAAATGTCAAACCTGTTTCAAATTTAAAAAGACCACCATTACTCCGCTTATGGGACAACTACCCTTATCTCGTGTCAACCAAGGTCGTTGTTTCCTAAAGGTAGCATGTGATTTTGGCGGTCCATTTGGCCTTATATCTCATCGTGGTCGTGGAGCTAAACAATTTAAAGTGTATTTGTGCATTTTCACTTGTTTGGCAGTTAAAGCAACTCATCTTGAACCAGTATCAGATCTGAGCTCCGACGCTTTTTTAGCAGCACTTACTCGTTTTGTAAGCCGACGAGGTTTATGCACTGATATTTACACCGATTGTGGACGTAATTTTATCGGAGCGGAGCGTATTCTCTCTAACATCCAACGATCCCTCAAAGAAATGAATAAAGAGGAAACTAAATTAAATAATTATCTCGCTGAAAATCAGATAAACTTTCATTTCTCCGTTCCAAGCGCCCCTCATTGGAATGGTCTCATAGAAGCCAGTGTCAAATCGGCCAAACATCTCATCCGTCGTGCGGTAGGCAATCAAAATCTTACCTTCGAAGAATGGACTACTATTTTCTCAAAATGAATCTATTTTAAATAGCCGTCCACTCACCCCTCTCACCGACGACCCCGACGACGTTGACGTCCTAACACCAGGACATTTTATAATTGGTGCCCCTCTATTATCATTACCTGAGCAAGATCTTTCAGAAGTAAAAATGAGCCATCTAAATCGTTGGCAACTTTTACAAAGAATTACTCAAACGTTTTGGTCACGATGGCATCATACCTATTTACATACGCTACAAGAAAGATCCAAATGGACAAAATCTGTCCCAAACCTAAACATCGGCGATCTAGTTTTAATTCGTGACGCCCCCTCATCTATCGGAAAATACCGTCTGGGCCGTGTCATCAAACTTTTTCCCGGTTCAGATAACATAGTTCGAGCTGTCGAACTTAAAACAGCTACCGGTGTTATTAGACGGCCTGTGGTGAAGTTATCCCCTCTACCATCTAATAATTCCTCTTAAACAAAACAAAAAAAAATCCTCATTCTTCATCTATTCATTCCCCATCTTTACTATCCACATCTCATCTATATCATTTTATCTCTCCTTTTAATTAAATCCTGAACCAACCGTTCAGCGGGGGGTGTATGTTCGAAATATAATAGAGCATTGCCCGCCACCTGGTGTCCCTTCCAAAAAACTGAAGGCTCCACCTTTTTTATCAAATCGCCGAAAAGGCAAATTTATTATTAGTTAGTAAGTTCCTAATCTACCATCGACTCGGAAGCATTTCGCCAAGGCGCAGCGCAGCGGTCAAAGTGCAGGCTTCCACTAAATCGGCAGAAAAGGTAAGGAGTCTTCAAATCTCCAACAATATAAATTAATATTTTTTAGCATTAAAAATTTTTGTTTTTGTATTATTTTATAAAATGGGAGGGGGGGGAGGCGCCATAAGATTAAATATTTTTAAGGGAGGCCTTGTAACATAAACTTTTTTTCTGGCCCCGAGAAAATTCCTTCAGATTTTTAAGTAAAATGACCTCCTGAATCCAAATATGACCTTCGTTTTCCCCCAGCACGTACCGTTTTCGGGGGGTAGCCCTCTACTTATTTCCACCCCTTTAGGTTAATTATAGGGTCACGAAAAAATTTGGTGGGATGAAAAGGAATATTTTAGCCTTAACATTTCTTCAGAAGGTCTAGAGAAGTGAAAAGTTAAAAAACATTAACATTTGGATCCAAGGGGGGATGTGGGGGAGGATTTTGTCCCTTAAAATGCAAAAAAATCATTAAAAATGATCGATTTTTTCTGATTTTTTCACAATTTTTTCACTGATTTTCTAAATATTCCAGCGGACAGACCCACCTCGCCCTTCCGTAAATATCCCTCAACTAAAAAAAAAAAATATAGGACAAAGCGGGAGGGGTGTGGGCGATTCCGAAGCCCTTGCAAGAAGATGGAAGATTCACAGCTCAGTTGGTCAAATTGACAAATATGCGACTTTCATTTTTTTGGGCTGATCTTTACAAATTTAAACTTAAATATACGGATTCTTCTATGTCCTTCAATATTTCCATATTTTATCTAAAGGGGAAGAAATTATTTCTTGTCAATAATTGAAAAAAATTCTTCTTGCAAGGGCTTCAGAATCGCTCACACCCCCACCCGCTTTATCCTATATATTTTTTTTTAGTTCAGGGATGTTTAAGGAAGGGTGAGATGGGTAAATATGTAGAAAATCAGTGAAAAAAAATTGGGAAAAATCAGAAAAATCGATCATTTTTAATGATTTTTTTGCATTTTAAGGGACAAAATCCTCCCCCCGCATCCCCCCCCCCCCTTGGATTCAAATGTTAATGTTTTTTAACTTTTCACTTCTCTAGACCTTCTGAAGAAATGTTAAGGCTAAAATATTCCTTTTATTCCTCCAAATTTTTTTCGTGGCCCTATAATTAACGAAAAGGGGTGGAAATAAGTAGGGGGCTACCCCCCGAAAACGGTACGTGCTGGGGGAAAACGAAGGTCATATTTGGATTCAGGAGGTCATTTTACTTAAGAATCTGAAGGAATTTTCTCGGGGCTTTTTTTCTTGTAGCACAGTGTAATTGGTATTCCCAATAATTCGTACCCGTGACGAATTATCGGGATTATACTGTAGTATAAAACACTGTCTTTAATCAAATCCCTGTCAGTCACTCAAATATCTGAGAGATCCATCCATATTAGAATATCAATCAATATCGATGTCAGTCTGAATGCGTATAGAAGAAATTCGGATGAATGCTTCTTTATAATATAAAATTTCAAATATTAAATTGTAAAAAAGAAGTAAAAAGTGACTTTTCATTTATACGATTATTTCCTATTTCGTTTTTGCCTCTTTACAATTAATGAAAAAAATTACTGTTCCGTTAAAATCTAGAAATCTATTATCTATTTGATTGCATTCTATCTATATTTTGAATAAGCAATAATAAAAATTTAATTCCTAACACTTAATAAGACTCTAACCCAGTGACGGCGCTAGCTTATTCTCAGTGGGGGGCAGGAGTGGGCCAAACCTATTACCAGGGGGGGCAGTCAATAAATATATAAGCTACATCAACAGAGAAACAAATCTGGTGTGACTCGTGGCACCATTTTTTTTGTGTGACCTTAGGAACCGACAGAAGTTTCGGATAAAAAAAGATGAATTTTGTATAGGAAATTTTAAGAAAAAAGTTTAAAACAATTTTCGATTTCGGTTACGGTTTCGGTCGAAACTAAAATTGAAGAAAAATTCGGTTCCGGCTGAAAATCTTGTTTCGATCGGACTCTAGTCGACATAGGCGTATATATTTCCAACAGTACGGGCTGCCTCACTATCTCCTGAGAAATATGAAAGAAATTGGTTTAGCGACCAAGCGCGTTTAGTTTAGCCCCGCCTCAAAGAGGGGGGAGGGGGAGAGGTAGCCACTTTGGATTACGTGACCGAACACTAAAATCCAGATTTACCCAGAAATTTTCTTAAAGATATTGGCTAGGCGCAGAATCTCTCAAAATCAGTATCAATTTCTTCTGAATCATTTGAGCTTGATTCAAAGCTGGTGGATTTACACTTGTACCCTAAGAAGAAAATTTTTTTTAGATTGGGGCTCAATAAAGTTTTTTTTTTTTTTTTAATTTAGGTCTTTTTCGGCATCGAAGGCCATTTAGACCCCGCCTCTACTTATTTCAATTCGATTGGTAAAGTTATCGGATATTTTTTACTTTTCGATGACATTTTAATGGCACAAAAGGAAGATATTTACTTGACAAAAACTTGAAAGTAACTAAATTTATTTATTAAAATGAAGAATTAAAAAAAATAATCGTTCTTATTTACATTGTAATAAAAAGCTTAAAACTTAAATTACATTTTTTTTAAGGAAAAGTGAATAATTTTAGAAATTTTTTTTAATTTAGTTTTCGAGCTAACTGGGGGGGGCATCCAGGGGGCAGAGGTCCTTGCCGGGGGGCGCATGCCCCCCCCTAGCCCCCCGTAGCGCCGTCACTGCTCTAACCAGTCCTCTTTCATCTCGTCTTCAATTAGAATTTTTTTAACGGCTGCTAGTTAAAAGTCTGAATTCATCGTTTTTAATATTTCTTTTTTTATTTTATTTTCTTCATATTGTGATCAGCCTTATTTAAAAGAGAATACTTTTTAATATTTACCCATATACGATCAAAGTATAGTATATTGTCAGGAAGAAATATGTACAAAAATAACTTTGGAAAATGTCCAGTTTCAAATTGTTTTTTAATTTAAAAAGAATTTATTTGGCATTGCCTAACAGCAATGATCTTGGTGGCTGTTGCTCATCTCTCTTGCCAGGCCCCCCGGTTAGATATTTAGACAGGTAACTGAAATACTTCAAACGAATATAAAAATATTTTGTTTTAGATTGAATGTCAGCTCTTTTCGATATTTATTTATTTATTTATACCTTCGGCAAGCTTTGCGCCTAGCCATTGGATTTGTTAAAGTAATATTTTATTATTTTATATGGCGAGATAGAACTCAATGCTTTCCTATGGAAAAATTCTTGAATTTTCAGTCATTTTTTGAGCCTTTCTATAGGGTGTTTTTTTTTAGAGTTACACAACTTTGAGTTGCTAACACTGCTTTACAACCCATTTAACAGCTTTTTGTATAGTTTGGTTTGACATTTCATTATGAATAGACTTACACCAGAGCAACACTTGCAAATTGTTGAATTTTTTTATCAAAACAATGGGTCTGTTTGCCAAACCTATCGTGCAATTTCCATTCAAAATTTTGGGTTTGGATCCCAGACAGTCGGATACATTTATTTAAATCATTTGGATACCAAATGGTATAAACAAATATATCTGGACCCCCACATACATTTCATAATTATTATTAAGGAGTCAAAAAAAAATTTCAAGACATAGGCATCCAAAATTATTTCTTTTATTATTGCCGTTCCAGGCTGACGTTTCGGCCACTGGTCTAGGCCATCTTCAGAGCCGGAGGCGAGAATAAATCGAGAATAAATGAAAATTACAATTTCAGCTACACAAATTCGCATGAACGGAGCGCTCATAGGACAACGAAAGCCATGAAAAATTCTTTCTAGGACAACGTTCATAGGACAACGAAAGCCATGAAAAATTATTTCTAGGACAACGTTCATAAGACAACGAAATAATTTTTCATGGCTTTCGTTGTCCTATGTGCGAATGTGTGTCGCTGAAATTGTAATTTTCATTTATTCTCGCCTCCGGCTCTGAAGATGGCCTAGACCATTGGCCGAAACGTCAGCCGGGAACAGCAATATTAAAAGAAATAATTTTGGCTGCCTATGTCTTGAAATTTTTTTTTGACTCCTTAATAATAAATACTTCCAGCCACAAAGACATACCTCACAATTCATTTCGTAATTATAATATTAAGTATTGAATAGATATAAACAAATTATTTATTTATTACAGTTTCATGAAAAAAATATGTATTATTTTTTTCAAGGCAAAATAAATAATTTTGATTTATCAATATTATTTCAACCCCTAGAGATTAAAACTAATTACGATTTGAAATTAAATCATTATTAGTATATTTATTCGGGCTTCCCAAGAGAAGAGACCCCTGACTTCATCCCCACTCGAATGCTCTCTTGGTTTATATCAACTGGGTCATGGCTATCTATCGTATTATGTTATTACATTTTTTTTTTTTTTTAACATTCACACTTTCTTCTCATTCACACTCACACTCACACACACATTCACACAGTCTTTTCGGCAACTTAGGCCATTTAAGACTTTGACGATAACCGTTGTATTATATATATCTACTATTGGGGGGTTCAGGCATTTCTATTTAAGCCATCTGGTATCCAAATGGCTTAAATAAAATCATCGGACTGCCTGGGTCCGAACCCGCGACGTTTGGTATAGGAGGGAGGCACGCTACCTACTACGCCAAACTCGTGGGCTATTTGCGAGTTGTTCATTTTTATTAACTTAGTTTATTGTTGAGCAATACCATTATAATTTCCTGTTCTTGTTCATTAAACTTTTTATCTTTAAGAGTTTATAAGTAATTATTTTTTTCTTCAAAAACAAGTTGATGAAAAAAAAGAAAGGATTTTGAGTTTTGTGTTCAACTTTTTTCCGATTGCTTCTGTCTGGTTTCATCCTGTCTTTAGCCAGAGCAAAAACTCAATCAATAAAAATCGAGAGGCTTAGAAAGATTTTTTTGTATATTTACCATCCATAATGAATTTTAAGTCAGGTGGGAGCATCGCACTCAACTGAGAGCGAGCATACTCTTTCACCCTCTCCCCCAAAATATTTGAATAGACTTTTATTAACTTTGCCCAACAACCGTAGGTTGCGAGTGGCGCCATTTGGAGGGGGGGGGTAGTATTTCCAAAAAGTGAGCTAGGTGCGTGGGATGTATTTGACCTGCAGGCAGACGCTCGATGGAGAGCGCTGTACGTCCTTTTTTGCCCTTTTCTCGAAGCTGCTGAGGGGTCAGGATCATGAACTTGTTGAAGACGATCCGAGTGTAATGTTCCTGAGTAAGTCGTAAAGAGAATACCCATGCGTCGTGTGTCGCTGCCCAGCGAAACGGACTTTGAGCGAGATCTTTGACCGTGTCAATCGGTGGTTCGAATCTAAAAAAAAAAAAAAAAATATTCTTATCTATTGTATATATAATTCACTAATGTCTGTCTGTCTGTCTGTCACGCTCTATTTGGGCGAAACCAAATTTTTTATTCTTAAAGAGGACCTTCTAGGGATTACAAGAAAATTATTTTCATCCCGAAATTCCTGTAAATTTTTGTGTTATTAATTCCTAAAGTTAAGATTTCTCCTATAGGAAATGTATAGAGAGATATTTATGGATTCTTTGCAGTTGTGTATTCTATGAATGTAAACAAATCTTCAACCTGGCACTGGATTAGAATGAAAATTTGTTCTCGATGCAACTAGACACTTTTGGAAATGGGCGACTCATATATTAGAGCGTCCAAACAGATTTATTTATACCAATGGTATCAAAATAATTTAAATAAATTCATCGGATTGCCTAGGATCCGAACCCGCGCCCCTTGGCTTCCAGACTTTCATTATTGACATCTGTCAACAACTCTAGTCTCTCGGACACGTAGAGGGGGGGGGTTCATTTTAGCTTATGCGTATTTCTGCGTTACGTCATCTTCAGAGCTATAACACCACTTCAAGCTCTGAAGATGACTTACAGTAGTAACGTCGAAATACGAATATGCTAAAAAA
>JAKCPI010000228.1:0-39484 GCA_023213315.1 Euborellia annulipes
TTGCTTAAATAATTTCATTTTTCACTCTAGCCTGCTGAAAGTTCGAATACAATCCGAAAATTATAGACGTGGCTGTAGACTTTGAATTGGGTATAGGGGACTTTTCAGCCAAGGAATTAAATAACAAACTTTTATTTAATTATTAACCGTCGACATAATCACGAACCTTCCTCAGGACGATTAATTGTTAGAATAATACCAAATAAAAGAAATAAATAATCATCCTGAGGAAGCTCGTGATTTGCGACCGAAACGTCGACGGTTAATTAATTAAATAAAAGTTTTTTATTTAATTCCTTGGCTGGAAGAAGTCTTCTTTACCCAATTTATATTTCTATTTATTTCGACTATCTGCATATTTTTAAGGGATAACTCTTTAAAAAAATCTAAGAAAATTCAAAATAAGAGCCGTTTTAATTTTAATAAACTTTAATTTTCTCCATGCTCTCTAAAATTAGAGGCAAAACTGAGACATTTTTTAAAATCCAGCTCTCTATTCGTGTGGATTAGCTCACAATTTCAATGCACCAAAAAATAAGTTTATTTTATTGGTCTCTGTTAGTTCTCTCGTTAAAATGGCTAGATGCCTATCGCTCTGGGAGTTGTGGAGAGTGATTTTTTTTTTTTTTTTAAGTCTTTTCGACATTTTAGGCCAAATAGCAGGGGTGGCCAACCTGCTGCTGGCGAGCCACAAGGATGATTTGTGGCTCTCGATAAATGTTACTGAGAAGTACTGTCACCAATTATTCACCAAATTTTAGAGAATTATCAAGAGAAGTAAAAATAAATGTGTTTAATTTTTTACTTTCTCTTACCCTATATAGAGAGAAAGCATTGGATTCATGTCAAAAATTCGATGTCGAGATTTTGATGGATATACATGTTTTGAGGATCCCTGAATCCAAAAAAGTGGTTTTCGCGACATGGTCTGTCTGTGTGTCTGTGTGTGTGTGTGAACAAAATATCTCAGGAGCTAAAAGAGCTACGAGGTTGAAATTTTATATTTAAGTTAGGCACCCCTGTGACACGAAGCTTTTGAACAAAATCAGTCAAGAAGTACTAGTACTTTACTGAAGAACTTTTCCAGTTTTGCGATTTTTTCAAAATTCGCTGCAACGATTTTGATTAAAATTCATATATCAACTATTTTTTTGATGCTCTTTAAAAAGTATATCAGTGAAATTTTTCGTGGAAATCGTTTAAAGTACACTTTACTGATGTTGAAGCATTCGTAGCTCAGCGCCATCTATGAATCCCGTGGTCAAGTTTGAAACTAAGGTGCTAAAGGAAACTAAATATATCTCGACACGGGGGGGGGCAGATTTTTAATATTTAATTTCAATACCACACATATATATAAATACAATTTTTTTTAATACTTTTTAATTGCGGTTCACGAAAAATTTCAAATTTTTGAAAAATGGCTCGAACTATCAAGGAGATTTGGCCACCCCTGGGGATATAACAATGTGAGAGGAATATCACTTTCTAAATAAAGCTAGAATCATGCTCTGACCACTAATTAAGACTTGTAACATTTATGCAAAAATTACAGAAGTAAAAACATTTCTCAAATATCTCGAAAGATAGCAGCACCATTAAGAAAGCTATTTGTTAGCCTGTCATTTGGCATCCAAAAAAAAAAAAAAATCTAAACGCCGAATAATCTTACTATACTTTCATATAATATATATTATTACAAAAAAAAAAAAAATAATGAAGAAAAATGATTAAATCTAAAGGTTAAACTTGCTATTAATTGACAGTTATTCATTGAAAAACATTTTTCATTTGAGAGAAGAGAGAAGTTCAAGGATTTTTTTTTTTTGAGGGGGGGGCGGGAGAGAAGAAGAAATGAATTAAAATTCAATTATCATTTTGAATTTCTTTTCACATGTTTTGACTTGTTTAATATATACTTAACGCTTCAAATAATTATAAGAATAATAAAAAAAATGATAGGGGGTGGGGAGGAATTTGCTCGCATATCGTTTGTACAGCTAATACATCATCTGTCTGTCTGTCGACGGTTGTTTTTTTTTTTTTTTTTTTGAACATACATACATAATACAAATTGTAATTACACGGCGGCCTAGTCAACCCTAAAATGGCGGCTGACAGCAGCTGCAGGCGTCTAAATAGACGATGCTCTAAAGCTCTCATTACTAGCGCTTAATTAAAAAGAGAGAGAGAGAGAGTATGCCCGGGCGATAATTGAGTTAACGGGCCCACTAATCGCATTTCACCTTTTAACGAGATCACAAACAAGGAATTTGCATTTAATTGTCTTTGTTGGTAGAAATATCTACGTACGCTCTCTATTTTAATAATAGTGATTTCTCTTTTGTAATAAAAATAAAAACACTCGGTTATTTGTTTTAAATTATCTTCTATATATTGATATATGGACCCTGTTATGCAATGGTGTGTCAAAGACCAAAAAATTCAAAATTGAGTTAAGCACGGAATATTGTTTCAAATGCTATTAATAGTATTTTTTATGAAATATGTCCTAAAAAAATTTATATTTAATGTTACTTGCATAATTGACAAAAAAATATTATATAATCCAATGAAAACAAAAAACTTTAATGTTAATTCTCTCAAATCTCGATGTTTGGTCTTTGACACACCATTGCATAACAGGGTCCTTATAATAGCGGAGTGTCAGTCTATCTGTCCGTCTGTCACGCTCTTTTTGACTAACTTCCCATTGAAAAGAAAAGAACGAAATTTTGCAGTCTTATAGACATTTCGGCAACTTAGGACATATAAGACATTAAACGATAACCGTTTTTTGAAAATATATATTAGGGTCCAGGTATTCTTATTTAATCCATTTGGTATCCAAATGGCTTAAATAAAATCATCAGACTGCCTGGGGGTCCGAACCCGCGACTTTTGGTATACGAGGTTAGCACGCTAACTCCTACACCAAGCCCCGAAGGCATAAAAGAATATTATTACTACGTATTCCAATTCAGTGCCCGCTTGAAGATTTGTTTACATTCATAGAATATATAAATGCAAAGAATACATAGATATTTCTCTATACATTACCTATGGGAGAAATCCTAACTTTAGGAATTATTAACTCAAAAAGTTATAGAAATTTCGGAACCTGAGTATTTTTCTGGGACTCTCAATAACGTCCTCACTATAAGACTGCAAAATTTCGTTTCAAAATTCCAACGTGAAGTTTGTCAAACACAAAGCGTGACAGACGGGCAGACAGACACACCGCTATTATAATATATATAGAAGATATTTGGGGTTCAGGCATTTCTATTTAAGCCATTTGGTATCCAAATGCCTTAAACAAAATCATCGGACTGCCTGGGGCCCGAACCCGCGACTTCTGGTATACGAGGTTAGCACGCTAACCCCTACACCAAGCCCCGAGGGCTTGACGTCCCCTGAAACAAAAAAAGTGGTTTTCGCGACATGGTCTGTTTTATTGGCTGTCTGTGTACAAAATATCTAAAAAACGAAAAAAAAGCTAGTAAGTTGAAATTTTATATTTAGATTAAAATTCAAAAATCAATTATTTTTGAATGCTCTTTAAAATGTATATTCTCATTTTGCCATTGAAATATTCTGAAGCACACTTTTCTCTTGTACTTCATAGGAAAGATAGGAGAAATAGTTGTCATGGTGATAAAATATAAATATTTTCCCATGTTTATAAATTTTCCATTTTGAATTCAAATGTACGGTACTGTAGAAAACTAAAATATCCCTACAAAAAAAATCTGGTGTGTAAGAGAAAGTTATGTACTGTGCGATTAGTCACTCCAGATTTCTTTTATTGCGATAAGTTATTTTATTATTTAAAAACTAACTTTATTTTAAAATCACTCTATATATTTAATTGCAAACATTAATTATACAATATTTTTATTTATATAGTAAGAATTTTATTGTAAAATAAATAATTAAAAATATTATAATTATTTGTTATATAATATTTGCTATCAATTTTCAGGTCTCTTTGTCCCGTCTTAGATACTTGCAGCTACTGGTATTGGATGTATACTCTCTGGTCTTGTCATCTCCACCTCTTTGCCTGTGGCCTGTGTCTCTCTCATTGCATTAAGATGACAACGCAAAGAATATTAAATTAATTGAGTATGAATATCGTTTCAACTTAAACCGATTATCTATATTCATTCTATATTAAATGAGCTTCAAAATGAATATAATCTTTATTAAATCGGATGTGTCGTTAATAAGAAATCGAATCAAGCAATTTTGACAGCTGCTCATCAAATAACCAAGTAATTATTTTCATGTGATTTAAATTATTTATTTTTAATCAAACAATTATTTCAATCAATCTAAAGAATATATATTTAATTTCAGATACTCTTTGAAGCAAATAGATATAATTAAAACTCACTTGGAGTTGTTCACGATGATCAAGTGTCATTTTATTTCCATCGAGAAAATAAAGTTTCCGTGTGTTCAGTGACATTAATCAGTTTTAATATTTTATTTTATACGTGGAAATAACTATTTAATAATAATAAACTAATTGTGAATAAGCAAGTGATTATTTACGAGACATCATCGGCTACACCTTTGACGGCTTCACCAAAACATTAAAGGTATTTATAAATATTTTTTCATCCACCTTTTTTTTGTTGACTAATAAAATGATGATAGATTTTTTAAGTAGTAATGAGATTATCCAAGTAGAAAACAATCGCTTTAAAAAAAATCACTTTATTTTAATCGAAAAATATAAATGATTTTTTCCATATGCCACCGTTTCACACTATTCAAGAGTATTATTTTTTTTTTTTTAATTAATGTAAATAATTAGAGATTTGCTTTGAAAAAGGTAGTGGGTGGGTAAACAGGGATCCAAGGCTTTAAAATTTTATGACTGGCCAAATTATTTTTCAAATATTGATCCTGGTCCATCATGAACCTTCGAATTTTTTTATCATTCTCCTTGCCAGATTAGTTTTTTTTTTTTTTTTTATTCACACCATCTAATCCATTTTCCTAAACAAAAGGCTTAAATAAAATCTAAAAGCCATAAAGCTATTAAAATTATCAAGACATTCGCACACACAAAGCCTTTATATGTATATATACAGGAATTATACCCTGAAATGACAACTTTTATTTTTTTACTAATTATTATTTTAACTCAAGAAAAAAATATCAACCACCAATTATTTATTATTAGTTGGATGTTGAATAAAGTCACATATATCAAATTGTTTTTACTTTATTGTTCGTTACAACCAAAATAAATTTGAAATGATTGATTTGTTTTTGGGTGTACCCCGAACTCCAATCTGGGACATTTCACTTTCAACAACGTGCCCCTGTCCATGTAACGAAAGTATAACCACCGCCAAAGTAGAATGTCCCTAGTTCGAGTCAGGGATTCACATCAAACATGCTCGGGCAAAACTTTCATTTATCTTAAAAAATGTAATGAATTTGACATTCAACTAATAAATAATTATCAGTTGAGTTTTTTAGTAAAAACAAATAAGTTAAGAGTAGTAAAAGATGCCATTTCCGCATTAGGCCTATACACTTGTATATATATAAATTGATAATCTATATAAATATACTTGCTTATAATTGTCAATCCTCTGTACGTAGCAAAATATCTCAGAAACTATAAGAGCTAGAGACAAGAATTTTTTTTAAATTTTGTAGAGCATCAAAGGGGTCCAGGAATATAAATTCGTTTCTGAAATCGCAACGTACGGTTATCTAAAAACCAAATGACCAAATTATATCAGAAATAGAGTTTTTCTTAATATTTATTTGGGACCCTAAAACAAGTCATTCAACGCCCCAGGGGGCTTAGCGTCTAGTAAAAGAATATTTCTCTTTTTTTAAATTAATTTATACAAAATTTCATTAGATATTTCGCGTGCGACCATGTTCAGACAAAACAACTCACTAACTTTAAAGTACAGTAAGGGACAATATTAAGTCCCACCCATGCGTTTTCTACTTGTGATTATTTCATTGTTTTTAAAAAAATATATATATATATTTTTTAATGGAAACTTTTGTGATTCAAACCTAGAAAATTTCCTATAGAGATTTTCATTTTCTTTTATAAAAACAATGAAATAATCATAAGTAGAAAATGGGTGGGACTTAATATTGTCCCTCACTGTACATTGAGGGTTAATATTAAAACATCTACATGCATTTTCTCTTTTAATCAGGGGCGTATATAGAAATTTTTTTCGGATACCCACACACAAAAATATTTTTAAAATACCGGATATACCTCAGCCCCGAGAGGCCCGGGCCTTTCTCTCAAAGACAAATTTTCGTTAAATTTTTTCTGATTTTACCTAAGCCCCGAGGGGCCCGGCGCTCTCAAAGACAAAAGTGTAATTAAAAAATTGCTTATACTTATATTAATATATTTCAGTTTTTTTAATTTCTTTTATTTATGCGACGAACTTTTTCAAACAAAAATATAGATAGTGGCCCTAGGTGACTAAAAAATATCTTGCCTGTGTTAAATAATTTTTTTTTAAATGGACTTAAAACAATACAATTCTCCATCGACGATATGAATGAAGTTATTTTCGGTCTTCCTTTGTCTCCATAATCTCTCGCGACGGGAATTAGCTACCTGCATCTATTTTTCCCAAAACCTTCTAATCTAACCTCAACAAGCATCTTCATACTATTAGATCTTACGTTAGTTGAATCTCTTCCCCCAAACTCTTATTTATTTGTTTTCCTAGTTTTTCCTGGTTGCATATGACACTAATCATCCCAGGTCTTTGGCCCTTATGCATCCATTAAAAAAACTCACGAAAATAAAAAAATTTACTCGTCTTCTCCGTACAGATACACAAATTTTTTTTTAGAAACATGAATGGTATTTTAACAATTACTATTTTAAAAAAATCTGGTGTGACTGGTCGTACAGCACACAACTTTCTCTTACCTTCGGTAATCGAAAGTTGTGTTCTGAGCTTGTCACACCATACTTAAAAATATTTTTGAGTCCTGGACCTCCTCTCAAAGCAAATGTTTTATATATTAATGTTTCTTTTTTTTATTACTTTTATTTATGCGGCGCACTTTCTCAAACAAAAATATAGAAATAGGCAGGGTCATACACAGGGAAGGGCCGGTGGAGATAAATTCCTGGGCACTGTACTCCTTTAAACTTCATCCATAAAATCCTAATAGAAAACTA
Source organism: Euborellia annulipes (assembly GCA_023213315.1). Classification (NCBI taxonomy): domain Eukaryota; kingdom Metazoa; phylum Arthropoda; class Insecta; order Dermaptera; family Anisolabididae; genus Euborellia; species Euborellia annulipes. The sequence goes on from JAKCPI010000228.1 coordinate 7,202, forward strand.
TTTTCATTAGATTGCTAGACGAGATTCTTAAACACTTTCTCTTTTGCAGGTTGGTGTTTCTCCAGTGCAGTTGTCTTCAGTGTTCAGTACTCAGTGTTCAGTGTTCAGTGCTCAGTGTTAAGTGTTCAACTAGTGCAATCAATTGGATCAGCTCTACGAGTGCAGAGCGCTTCGATGGATCAGCTCTACGAGTCCTAGACAAGCAGCTTCGAGCGACCGTCCACCCCTCAGGAGGTGAATATTTTATTCTCTAGACATATTCACATAAATCCAAAAATATATAAATTTGATTCTAATTTCATTTTTTTCTTTTTTGTTACAGATTCCTGTGGGTCAACAGAACAAAGGTATTTTACGCATGGTGCAAGATGATTAAAGGGGATAGATTAGATTAGCTTTTTAGGGTGTTCTTTTTTTCAGCTACCCCCAAATAGTAGAGCCTCTTCCGCCGCGGGATTTATTCATCATCATCTTGGTACCCAGGGCTTAAGGTGTGATTGCTAAACGAATACACATTTAATTGTATTCACTTTTCGATATTTATAATTTAGAAAATTTATTTTCACATCTTAAATGTGGTTTAAAGATTTAAATATAGAGGGAGTGGAGGGTGCACCATGCCAACGAGAGGGATTTTTTGGAACCTGCAGCTGCTCCTCATGGAGCTACTAGTGGAGAAATCAACGAGAATATTCTTCAATTTGGTTAGGGCTTTGTTGGAAATTCGTCGTTGTTATTAGCTTCAGGTGTCTTCTCTAATCTTTAGCTAGTTCGTTTTGTTAGGGTCCCTTGATTGTATTTGTATTTAGGATCCAAACAGAGAGCTAAAATGAATTATATTCTCGTTGATTTGTTCCAAGAACGATTCTTAACGAGATGCAGTCAGATCTGATTGAAAGATTGAGGCTCAGGTCCTCAGGTGTTGTTGTGTTTGCGAAAAGACGTCTTTTTATGACGCAAAGGGAGTCTGATATGTTTTCGTATCTTTGAGGCTGGGTTTGAGGTGGCTCTATGATTCGTTCGTATTTTTGATTAGGCTAGGTAGGATCTCTTTCAAGAAGCCCCCTGGTCTCTCGTTTACTCTTAATCCAAAAAATCACGTCCATTCCCACTGAGATGATTTCTTCAGACACCCGACTTACGGGTTTTCGAATTATAAATCACAATTCTTTTTTGAAATTTCGCATATTCTTTTTAATGCAAATATTAAAAAGAATTGTTCGTGAAGTGCTTGAATTATTCCCGAATTTTGTTTTTGTTTTATTTTAAAGAAAAAGAAGTCTTCAAGATTAAGTATTTCGCGAAATTTTTAAAAAGTAAGTAAATTTCCTTATACAAAATAAAATGAGCAAAACTAATTTAAATTTTATATTTTTCAGATGACTTTATATTTCCTTGACGTTCTTGTTTTCATTTTGGTTAAATAAAAACATAAACTCATTTAATAATACAAATGAAGAAACATTTTGGCTCAAGAGTGTATCATCTATTGGTGTCTACTCATCGGGCTTTTAAAATACACAGTAAGTAAATACAAATTCTAGGCACCTTTTGTTTTAATTTACCCTTTGACTAAGAGTTAGCTACGCCACTGTTAATTTAAACTTCTGTTGAGACAATTTTTTCTGCATTTTTATAACAAATTTCTTACAATCGCAAAATCATTTTCTCAAATTGAATTTTTTATAATATATTTTATAAAGTGAAGATAAGTGCAAATAAAAAAAAGAAGTCTTCAAGATTAATTTTGAAAGCAACATAATTTCAAAAGTAAGTAAATTTTCATTAAGTGATAAAATCAAAATATGGAAACTAATATTATTTCTTTTTTTTTTAGGAATAGGTGAGGTTAGGTGGGCTATGAGGGGAGGAGGAGGCCCAAAAGAAGAAAAAATAATCTTTCATAACAAATATTCGATTAAAAATATCCGAATTAGGTATAAAAACCATTCAGATCGGCAGCGTTAAGCAATGCCAGGCATGCCAGGATACATAAAATTGATGAGTTCAATTGAATGAAAGGAATATTTTTATCCTTTAAGGGAAGAAAAATTTGCTCTTTGCGTGTTTATAAACATTTGAACTTGAGAGCGACCTTAATTTCAACAACATCAATATATAAAAAATAGTTCTCTGGTTGTTATTTTCTCAGAATAAATGAATGAATGACCTTTAAAGAAAAAAAAAAGTTCAATTATTATAACGAAAAGACAAAATTTATTTTAACCTTATAAATAAATAGAAGCTAAAATTAAAAGCTTTTCAAGGTAAATTTTATAAATATTATAAAAATTAAAAATCAAGACTACTTTCAAATCGTCGTAAATGAATGTAATTAGCTTTAATGTCAAATTATCATTTTTTTCTCTTACATTATTACGTAGCTGTAGAGGAAAAAACGATTAGAGGACGTCTCAAGGGGGTCCTATTTATTTGCTTTTAAGAAGTGTTTTTTTTTTTAAACATTCACACTTTTTCTCATTCACACTCACACTCACACACACATTCACACTGTCTTTTCGGCAACTCTGGCCATTTAAGACTTTATACGATAACCGTTGTAATTAATAAATGTATTTGGGGTTCAGGCATTTCTATTTAAGTCTATTTAAGCCATCTAGTATCCAAATGGCTTAAATAAAATCATCGGACTGCCTGGGTCCGAACCCACGACGTTTGGTATAGGAGGTAGGCACGCTACATACTACGCCAAACTCGGGGGCAAGAAGTGGTTAATTACATAAACTGCAGATTGAAGTTGCCTCGTTCATTCTGAAAAGAATTCTAATATATAGAAGGAAAGTATTGCGATCATGTCAAAGTTTTTACATTCTCTTGCCTAGCCAAGAATTTTTTCCTTTAAAAATATATTTTAACAGCTGACTTTTCGGCTTTGGTAAAGCCATCCTCGGAGCTTTGACCAAAACCGAAACGTCAGCTGTTAAAATATATTTTTAAAGGAAAAAAAAAACTTTGGCTGCGTTTTCTTCTAACTTTCATTCCTGATACAAATTCCACCAGCCATAAAATACCCTTATGCTTTAATTTATCGACAGGTTTTACGAATCAATAACCTTTAAATACGTTCTTGCAACCCAAAATTATTTAGCGGAAGGTTTAAAGCAGTGGTTCCCAACCTGGGGGCGATCGTCCCCAAGTGGGCGATTTGGGATATCAGGGAGGCAATAAATAAGTGGGGGGGGTGGGGGCGATGAGTATTCAAAGGGAGAAAAATTATTAGAGTTTACTAAAATTTAAAAGAATCAAATCAAAGAGAAAAATCTCCTATTTACAGGATGGTCAGGATAGAAGAGGAAAAATATTGTCATAAAAATAAAATAGTCTGAAGATAATTCCAATCTAGAATTGGAGACGTCATTTTTGTTTTCATTAAATAAAGATTGATCGAAAAAAGATCCATTTTTGTTATTTTCTTCATAAAAATAAAATGATTATTAGATTTTTAAAAGGTTACGCCAGGAAAGAAATCAGACAAAATCAATCTTTATCTAATTTTTAATTTCGATTGCCGACTTTTCGGACGCAAATCGCGTCCTTCCTCAGGACAATCGGTAGTTAGTATACCATCTGTATTTTACTAACTACCGATTGTCCTGAGGAAGAACGCGATTTGCGTCCGAAAAGTCGACAATTGAAATTAAAAATTAGATAAAGATTGAAAATTTTGTCTGATTTCTTTCCTGGCTTCCATTTGAAAATTTCAACGTTTCAGTCACTATTTCTGCAGCTTTTGTATTTTTTCACTTTGAAATGAGAACGTCATCTGAGGAACTTGATTGATTCACTTTGAAATAAAGTACTTTTTTGTTAAAAATTTTAAATCATGTGATGAAAATGAAAAGGGGGCGATAGGTGATAGCAACCTCCAGAAAGGGGCGATGGGCCAAAAAAGGTTGGGAACCACTGGTTTAAAGCACCAAAAGCGTTTAACGAACCGTTAAATATGTTCTTGCAACCCGGCATTAATCTTTAAAATTTATCAGCAGCTCTCCTGTGTATTTATTCATTTAAGGAGGGGTGGGGAGGTAATCGTCCACTTTGACCAAAAAACCCCTGGAGATAGCTTTGGGACCCAACTCTACACCGAAACGTTAGCTAGAGAATTCTATTGTATAAACACAAGCGGTGCATTGTAAAATAAGACCAGAATGCAAATTGATTGTCAATTCTCCAATTAAATTCACTTCAATTTATTTATTTATTTATTATGAATCATAACAATAACATAAATTATTGATCTATCAATTTATTTCTTACTACTTACTTTGTTTGTAACGGCGGATAGAGAGAGATTAGAGCCAACGATAAGTTGATATTTATTGTTCGCGCTCAGCTATATTTTGAATTATCGAGTTACTTGCTGTCCGTTTATATAATGCCATTTAGCACAATAAAGTCAATAGACAAGTGAGACGTGATAATTTAGTTTCGGGTGCAAAAGAAAAGAGAAAAAAAGAACGAAACGTTATGGTGGCGGAGATCCCTGATGATGATGATGATGATGATGATAAAACGTGACCCGCCGCCGGCATTAGACCTGCTCCATCTATCTTGTAATTTATTCAGAAGAGAAACACTAGGGAGGTCTCTCTCTCTCTCTCTCTTTATTCAATGAACATATAAGGAATAAAATATTATTTATTAGTCAAGGAGAACAAAAAAAAAAATTAATATACTCGTTTACCTATATAAATTGCTTGAGCGTTCTACATAATAAAGACGTGTATGATCTAGATGAAATAATAAAGTAGTCAAAAAATAATAATATAAACTAGCTGCGTCACCTGCCTTTGTTTTCCCCATCCTACTTGGCCTATCTATTGGCAGACACACGCCTTTCTTTTAATAAGGTGCTGAACTTTTTCAGACAATTAATATAAATATGGACGATTTTATGCGTAAAGGAACCAAGCGCCATTATGATCGAAATGAGATAAGACCGCCATCTTATAGGGAAAAAGAAGATCTAGCTATTTATTTGAATCACAACTCGGTGCACTTTTTTTACTTTCTCTTACCTATTTATGTTAATATATATAGAAAGTATTTCATGTCAAATATTCGATGTCGAGATTTTAATGGGCCCCTGAGTCCGAAAGTGTTTTTCACGACATGGTCTGTCTGTCGTGTGTGTGTTCTGTGTAAAGCATGAAGGAATTGAGCAAGGAGGTTGAAATTTTATATTTAAGTTAGACACCCCCTTGAGCTTGAAAATAAACTTTTAAACAAAATCGGCCAAAGAGTAATAGTACTTTACTGATGTACTTTTTCACTTTTTTGTGATTTTCTCAAAAATTCGTTAAAAACGATTTTGATTAAAATTCAAAAAATCAATTATTTTTTTATATAATTAAATATTTATTAATTCATATACCCGAAAAAAAGTAAGGGTGTGCCCCGGGAGTTGAACCACGGATCCTCCAATTTGTACTCGGACTGCCTTCCACTAGAAGAGGGAGTCCAATTTGTACTCGGACTGGCCTTACCACTAGAACACAGCACGGCACTCCGAGTACAAATTGGAGGATCCGTGGTTCAACTCCCTTACCTTTTTCGGACATATGAATTAATAAATATTTAATTATATAAATTTCTGTTTCGCGGCTCACATACGCGATATATATAATAAATCTTAAATATTATAGTAAATTTCTTTTTATTTATTATTTTTTAGATGCTCTTTAAAATGTATATTCTCATTTTGCCATTAAAATCTTTTGAAGCACACTTTACTCTTGTACTTTTTTTTTTTAATTTAAAAAAACATTCACACTTTTTTCTCATTCACACTCACACACACATTCGCACAGTCTTTTCGCCAACTTACGCCATATAAGACTTTTAACGATACTCGTATGTTTAAATATATCTATTGGGGGTTCAGGCATTTCTATTTAAGCCATCTGGTATCCAAATGGCTTAAATAAAATCATCGGACTGCCTGGGGTCCGAACCCGCGACGTTTGGTATAGAAGGTAGGCACCTACCTACCACCTACCTACCTACTACTCCAAGCCCGGGGGCTACTCTTGTACTTCATAGGAAGGGAAGATAGGAGAAATGGTTGCCACGGTAACAAAATATAAATATTTTCCTATGTTTGCGATTTTTTATTTGCCTTTTGAAAAATATCGGCGGAAACTAAATATATGTCGACACAAAAAATCTGGTGTGAAAGCACAGAACACAACTTTCGATTACCGAAGGTAAGAGAAAGTTGTGTCCTGTGCGCCAGTCCCACCAGATTTTTTTTTTTGGAATTCCACTACGCGCTCTGTTTTAATGCATGCAATTAAAAATAATCCCGATGATCAAAGAAACAGTGGTCCCTCCCGTTATTAGCGATAAAATCCTTGCCAATTGTGTGTTATTAATTCCTAAATTTAATTGATTGTGACTAGAAGAAGAATAGCAGGGTTTAGTGGCTTCTAGTTAGTTAGTAGTCAAGGGCTTAGCGTAAACGCGGAGCCCCGCGGCGTTTTGTTGTTCGTGACATGGCGTTAGAGGGACTCCGCCCAAACATCACAAGATTCATCTCTCATAGAGAATTCAATTATGAAATAAAAAAAAATAAAGGGAGTTTATTTAGAAATTAGAACTCTGTTTGTTATTCGTTGAGCTGCTGATTGGCTCCTCCAGATCGCGTCCGGCTGTTAATTGGTGGAGGCGTCTTGTCTTGTGTAAATATAAAGCTAAAATGGACACGCCTTTGACTAAAATACACATGCGAAATTTGGCAAAATCGTTCAAGAGAGGAGAGAGAGAGAGAGAGATGCTAATGGACCCTCCTGGCTGGTTGATTGTTTATCCAGGGAGTCTGTCTTCTTGCGTGATTATCACATCCCAAAAAAAGCATTCTTAACCAATAAAAACATTTTTTTTTTTTGAATAAATAATTACACTAATAAACACCCTAAACGTTTGTTTGTAAAATTAAATTTTAAAAGTCTGGTGTGCACTGCACACAACTTTCTCTTACATTCGGTAATCGAAAGTTGTGTTCTGTGCTTGACACACCAGATTTTTCGTGTCGACATATATTTAGTTTCCGCCGATATATTAGAATTCAAGGTGCAAAATTTATTTGAGAAAATATTTATATTTTGTTACCATGGCAACCATTTCTCCTATCTTTCCTATGAAATACAAGAGTAAAGTGGTCTTCAGAAGATTTCAATTGCAAAATGAGAATATAGATTTTAAAGAGCATCTAAAAAATAATTGATTTTTGAATTAAATAAAAATCGTTGGAGTGAATTTTGAGAAAATCGAAAAAAACTGAAAAAGTGCATCAGTAAAGTACTAGTACTCTTTGGCCGATTTTAATTAAAAGCTTATTTTCACGCTCCCGGGGTATGTTTAATTTATATATAAAATTTCCTAGTTTCCTAGTTCAATTCCTTCATGCTTTAAATTGAACCCAGACATACACACACAGAGAGACAGACCATGTCGCGAAAACCACTTTTTTGGATTCAGGGGACCTCAAAACGTGTATATCCGTCAAAACCTCGACATCGAATTTTTGGACATGAATCCAATACTTTCTCTCTATATATATATTACATATATACATAGGTAAAAGAAAGTAATAAATAATTATAAACTCTATATTTATAAGCGAAGTGTACATCTGTCTGTCTTTCACTCCCTGTTTGAACAACTTAGAGATGGAAAAGGCGCCAGAAAAATCGATTTTCGATTTTGGAATCGACTTGATATTTTAGAATCTCGGAATCGATTAATCATTTCTGAAAGTCGACTTTTCGACTTTTTAAAAACTCTCTAACTCTAGATACTCAGCAAATATTAAATATATTTATTTATAATATAATATTTATTAAGTATTTAAACATTTTATTAAATACAACACACACAAATATTGTTTTCATTATTTGTATAAAAGAATATTCTATCCAGAAATTGCACGTGATATGGCACCGAACATTAAAATAAAATATGAAAGTTGAGAATCAAAATAAAACATTAAAATTGAGGAATTAAGAATGCCACATATGTTCTATAACCGACCACAGAAAGCGTGTTGATTGGTGTGTTATGTGTAGGTTTTAAAAGAAAGATGAAAGTCAATCAATGAAAACGTTACAAACTATATTACCATCTTATAAGAAAAAAGTCGAAGTCGTCCAGTGAGAATCGATTCTAATCGACTTGAAAGAGTTTCAACTAGATTCTAAAAAGTCGATTATTTTCAGTAAAAGTTCGATTCTTGACTAAATTCAGAGTCGACTTTTCCATCCCAAAGATTGACATTTCTCACAAGAAGACGATATGTCCATTCAATAAAATTATCTTTCTAAAATTAAAAATATCTTCAAAATTCTTGTTCTATTCATTCATTCATTCATTCTATTAAATAAAATGAACACTTGACTTTATGTATATAAAAAATGAAATGAAAAGTTCTCCTTTTGCTTTAAGATATGTAAATATTGTAACAAATTTGAAAAAAAAAAAAAAAAAAAAAAAAAAAAAAAAAAATTCCCACGCATCCTCGTAGAAGGATAAATAAATATTTAAACGAAAAGAAGAAAGAAGAAAATGCCCTCTTCTATATATATATATTTTTTAAAAAAAGTATCTGCAACTTTATTTTTAGAATTGAAGAAAGTGTGTGTGTGTGGTTCGTTGGATTAATCTCATATATCAGAATAGGGCAAAATTTATATTTTGTTAACTTGTTTCCGATCTTTTCTACTCTATGTGCTTAAGGCGGAAGGTGTTACGCATGTTTTACCCGATAAGATGGCGTAGTGTGTCATAAAAAGTAAGCCCAAAAAAACAAGTAATTCAAAAATTTGACAAGAGATGTCAAAATGGTAGCTAATAATATTTTATGCATTTGGTTGATTTTCATTGATCTTTTAACAATAAATACTTTATCTCAGCCAAAAACATCGGAGATGCAAAAAGGGGCGCCTCGCATTATTTTTGCCCAGCGTCGAGGTGAAATCAAAAAAATGCGCCTCGCTTTTCTGATTTATATAAAAGCGAGGAAATATTTTCACTTAAATAAAACCCCTACAGAATTTTATTTGTTTCATATATCCTCGCTTTTATATAAATCAGAAAAGCGAGGCGCATTTTTTTGATTTCACCTCGACGCTGGGCAAAAATAATGCGAGGCGCCCCTTTTTGCATCTCCGATGTTTTTGGCTGAGATTTCACTTCTTTTTGTGAAATATTACATTTAAATTTTATTTAATAATTTTTGCTTATTAAATATCAAGTTATCTCATGAATAGATCTTTTAATATGCATTCCAAAAAAATAAATACATCGTTTGGTATTAATTCAAAATGATAAACATAGGATTTCACCAAATTTTATAAAATTTTAGGATTTTTATTTTTGTTATGTTGGTAAGATGTAAATACATCGTTTGGTATTCATTCGAAACGATAAACATAGAATTTCCCTAAATTTTATAAAATTTTAGGATTTTTATTTTTGTTATGTTGCTAGGATGTAAATACATCGTTTGGTATCCATTCAAAACGATAAACATAGGATTTCACCAAATTTTATAAAATTTTAGGTTTTTTATTTTTGTTATGTTGGTAGAATGTAAATACATCGTTTGGCATCCATTCGAAACGATAAACATTGGATTTCACCAAATTTTATAAAATTTTAGGTTTTTTATTTTTGTTATGTTGGTAAGATGTAAATACATCGTTTGGTATCCATTCGAAACGATAAACATAGGATTTCCTAAATTTTATAAAATTTTAGGATTTTTATTTTTGTTATGTTGGTAGGATGTAAATACATCGTTTGGTATCCATTCAAAACGATAAACATAGGATTTCACCAAATTTTATAAAATTTTAGGATTTTTATTTTTGTTATGTTGGTAGAATGTAAATACATCGTTTGGCATCCATTCGAAACGATAAACATTGGATTTCACCAAATTTTATAAAATTTTAGGATTTTTATTTTTGTTATGTTGGTAGGATGTAAATACATCGTTTGGTATCCATTCAAAACGATAAACATAGGATTTCACCAAATTTTATAAAATTTTAGGATTTTTATTTTTGTTATGTTGGTAAGATGTAAATACATCGTTTGGTATCCATTCGAAACGATAAACATAGGATTTCACCAAATTTTATAAAAATTTTTTAATTTTTTTAGTTTTTTATTTTTGTTATGTTGGTAGCACTTCTTCTTATCACGTTAATCTATTGTATTTCTATCTGAAGGGATCCATCCTAAAATTTTTTATTCCATTAGGGATGAAAATTACTAATATTAATATATATGTTCCTAGATGACGTCATCAGGGAGCAAAAATAGAATTGTCTTTTCGCCACGTTAAAGATAGGACAAATTTGAAATTTTGAATACCTCTCAAAAAGTCACTTTTGATCCAAAATGAAATTTTATATCAAAGGTATCGGGTTTTTGATAGTACCTATTTGTATTTTAAATTTCATCCAAATCGGTCCAGCAGGGAAACCTGTAGCTTTGTCTAAAAATTTGAAAATTGAAGAAAAGAATGAAAAAGAAAAAAAGAAAAAAAAAAAAAAAAAGGAAAAAATAAGAGACTAACTTTTGACCTTCCGAAATCGGCAAAATCTCAACTTTGACCCCCTGTCATTCTTTTTGGCACTGGAATTTTTTTTTGAATTCGTGCTCAAAATAATCCTTATTTATTCTAGTTAAATATAAAAAAAATTTGGCTCCGATATCTTAAAACCTTTTTGAGATATTCGCCCAGAAAGAGAAAAGTTTCTCAAAAAATTTTTTCACGTCCCTATCTTTTATTAAGGATTTAAAATCATTCTTGATAATATAGTCTAGGGACGACTCGTCCATCTAAATGCAATGGGCCATTGGCATCTATTGGAATGTCAACTAAATGGTAGTATTAAGAGTTTCTTTGCTTTCTTTTGCTTTTTTACTTGCTCGGCGACGAGTCGCTCCCGCGACTCTTGATAAATGTTATTATTAGGGTCCGACCGAAACAAGATTTTCAGCCGAAACCGAAACCGAAACCGAATATTCGGCCTCAACCTTAGTTTCGGCCGAAACCGTAACCGAAACCGAAACTTGTATTTCCTATAAAATTTTTTTTTCATTTTACCTTTTTTTTTTTTGAATTTTTTTTCCCTACCGTGAAAATCATTTTACCTTTTTTTTAGGGAGACTAAAATTTTTTTCTCCCTCAAGTGCAAATTATTTGACCTTTTTTTTTTTTTTTTTGCATGCGAGTCTCATCCCATTTTTTCAGACTCTGGTTTCGGCCGGCCGAAAGGTTCGGCCACTTTTTGGCCGAAACCGAAACTACGGCCGAAACCATGATTTTTGGCCGAAACTGGCCGAAACCGTAACCGAAACCGAATATTCGGTCGGTTCCTAGTTATTATATATTATGTATCTTTTATAAAAGCATAAAAATATATAAATATAGGCTAATACTATATCGGCTGTTTGACTAGCCTGCCATCTATTGCAAGAATGCTGAACTAATTTGACATTTGATTTTAAATAAATCATCTAAGCTTATTTTAAAAATTTCTTAATTAATATGTGATTAATAATAACAATAAATTCATTTTTAAATTTAAAAAAATTAAAGATTATTGGGTCAGATTGTTTTTTTTGTATTTGCTTGATAACAAAAAAATTAATTACGATAATTTTTTAATAAGTCATTAAAAAAATTATAGCTCGAGGTCCCGATAATCTCTTATGAATTTAATTCATTTAAAAGAAAACGCATTGAAAAATTCCTTCAAATAGTCTAGATTTTTTTTAAAGTACGTTTAGACGTCGCTCCTGAACCCCCTTAAAACCATGTGCTTAAATGATTAATTTTATTTTCGGTTGTGAATTAAAATTCTAGATTTTTCTCCATTTGGGGGGATTTAGGGGAGTTATTTTACAGATAGACAGACAAGTGAACCTCAAGCCACTCAACTTTCTCCAATCAATATCATTTAAAAAAAATTCTCAACTCTTCTTCTGTAACGTTTAGCAATTTCGTTGGCTATTTTTTACGACCCAAGTCGTGACGACTATAATAAAAACTTTTTAATTTAGTTTGGATCCCCATAATATGAATGGCATTTTATGCGATACAATCTAAAGAATATTAAACATATATTTATAGAGTGACATGTTCTTATTTTGTTGTGCCATCAATTTGGTCAACTGTCAACTTGGGAATAGTTTTATTACTACACAATGTTCCAACTTTCGACTGTAAATTTGCCTATTTAATTATCGAAATCTTTTATTTTGGCAACTTATTTATTTATTTTTTATTAGACTATATAGAGATTTTCTTGAGTTAATTTGGTCCATTCACTAATTGAAGCTGAGTTAGCTTTTAAAATTTTGTCAGGGATCATCTTAAAGTTAGTGTGTAATTATTTAAAAGAGAAACAAAACACACATTTGTAAATCTAAGATCATGGAAACTTAGTTCAACTTAACCAAAAACTTAAAATCGCCTATACATTTCATTTTTAGTTCCTTTTAAATAGTAGTATCTAAAATCAAAGAATTTTAATTCCTCTCTAAATGATGATTGAGTCAGAAAAAAAAAAAACAAAAGGATTGCAGTCAAATATTCTTTTTTTTTTTTTTTTTTTTTTAATTGTCGTCCTTACGGCTGACGTTTCGGCACTGGGTCTAGGCCATCATTTCTCTACGTTTTGCTATGAGCGGACCACATGCTGAATGTTGACGCTGTTTTTGCAAATATCCACACTTTTTTGATTATTGCCAGCCGGCTCTGAAGATAGCCTAGACCTCGGGCCGAAACATCAGCCGTGAGGGCGAAAATTTAAATAAAAGAAAATTTGACTGCAATCGTTTTGTTTTTTTCCTTACCCCATCACCATTGACCCTACAGCCAGAGATCTTCATCAATTCTTCATAGGAGCCGGAACTGGGGGGGGGGCAAGTCAAAAATTCGATGTCGATGTTGAAGTTCTCTGAATCCAAAAAAAGTGTTTTTCGCGACATAGTCTGTCTGTGTTCAATTTAAAGCATGAAGGAATTGAGCTAGAATGTTGAAATTTTATATTTAAGTTAGATACCTCCCTAGCACCTGACACGGAGCTTTTGAACAAAATCGGCCACAAAGTACTAGTACTTTACTGATGTTAATTTTTTTCCATTTTCTCAAAAAATATTTTGACTAAAATTCATAAATCAATTATTTTTTAGATTCTACTGTATTTAAGATCTATATCCTTTTTGTTTTGTTTTTTTTTTAAACACGCACTTTTTTTCTCACTCACACTCACACACATTCAGACAGTCTTTTCGGCAACTTAGGCCATTTAAGACTTTAAACGATATCCGTTATAGAGATTAATACACATATATGAGGTCCAGGCATTCTTATTTAAGCCATTTGGTATCCAAAAAAAATTCTCTGCCTGGGGTCCGAACCCGCGACGTTTGGTACACGAGGTTAGCACGCTAACCTCTACCCCAAGCCCCGAGGGCATCTATATCCTTATTTTGTCTTTGAAATCTTTTGAACAGTGACGGCGCTAGCTTATTCTCAGTGAGGGGGCAGGAGTGGGGCAAACTTATCAACAGAGGGGCAGTCAATAAATATATAGGCTACATCAACAGAGAAACAAAAAATCTGGTGTGATTCGTGGCACCAGATTTTTTGTGTGACCTTAGGAACCGACAGAAGTTTCGGATTCGGCCAGTCTCGGCCAAATTTCATCCGAAATTTCGTCCTGTCCGAAACCTGAGTTTAAAAAGAGAGATTATGCTCGTATACTAAAAAAAAAACGTCGAATGAAATTCGCACTTAAAAAAAAGGTCAAATGATTTTCGCAAGAGCAAAAATTGGAAATTTTACTAAAAAAAAATCTGGTGTGACTGGCGCACAGCACACAACTTTCTCTTACCTTCGGTAATCGAAAGTTGTGTTCTGTGCTTGTCACACCAGATTTTTTGTGTCGACTATATTTAGTTCCCGGCAGTAGGGAATATTTGAATTCAGATGTAAAATTTATAAGTATGGCAAAATATTTATATTTTGTTACCATGGCAACCATTTCTCCTATCTTCCCTATGAAATACAAGAGTAAAGTGGTCTTCAGAAGATTTCAATCGCAAAATGAGAATATACATTTGAAAGAGCATCTAAAAAATAATTGATTTTTGAATTTTAAAAAAAAATCGTTGGAGCAAATTTTGAGAAAATCGAAAAAAACTGAAAAAGTACATCAGTAAAGTACTAGTACTCTTTGGCCGATTTTGATTAAAAGCTTATTTTTCCGGTCCCGGGGTGTGTTTAACTAAAATATAAAATTTCAACCTCGTAGCTCAATTCCTTCATGCTTAAAATTGAACACACACACACACACACACACACACACACACACACACACACACACACACACACACACACACAGAGACAGACCATGTCGCGAAAACCACTTTTTTGGATTCAGGGGACCTCAAAACGTGAAGATCCATCAAAATCTCGACATCGAATTTTTGACATGAATCCAATACTTTCTCTCTCTATATATACTAACATATATATAGAGGTAAGAGAAAGTAAAAAGATGAATTTTGTATGGGAAATTTTAAGAAAAAGTTTAAAACAAGTTTCGATTTCGGTCGAAACTAAAATTGAAGCCAAAATTCGGTTTCGGCTGAAAATCTTGTTTCGGTCGGACTCTAGTCGACATAGACGTATATTTAGTTTCCAACAGCACATAGCTTCCAATATTTATTTAAATAAAAGTTATTTCAAAATTTTTTTCAAAATTTCCTAAACAAAGAATTACAATAATTTATCGAGGCCAAATCCGGGGAATCTGGGGGTATGGAAAATTTTTTTGAATATAAGCCACTGAAATCTGCGTTTTTAGCTATCCTGAGTCGTGAAAAAGATCAAACTTGATGAGGTTAAAAGGCCGGGGCCCCTGAGGAAAAAAATTCCAAGAAAATGTTTTTTTTAATTGAAATTTTAACCATGAAAATTATTTTTAATTGGAATTTTAACGTGGGAGCGCAATGGGCCCGGGCCCCGGGGATATAGCCCCCCTGTCTGCGGCCCTGGTCACACCACCAGCACGTACAGGGAAATATTTTCAGTTTTGGTTGGCAGGCTTCTTCACTATCTCCTGAGAAATAGGAAAGCCCAGAAATTTTTCTGAAAGATATTGGCGATGCACAGAATTTCTCAAAATCAGTATCAATTTCTCCTGAATCACTTGAGCTTGATTCATAACTGGTGGATTTACACTTGTACTTGAAGAAGAAAATTTTTTTTTAGATTGGGGTTCAATAAAGTTTTTTTTTTTTTAATTTAGGTCTTTTTCGGCATCGAAGGCCGATTGGTAAAGTTATCGGATATTTTTTTTTCTTTTCGATGACATACATTATAATGGCACAAAAGAAAGATATTTACTTGACAAAAAACTTGAGAGTAACTAAATTTATTTATTAAAATAAAGAATTTAAAAAAAATAATCTTTCCTTTTTCACATTGAAATAAAAAGCTTAAAACTTAAATTACATTTTTTTTTTTAAGGAAAAGTGAATAATTTTAGAAATTTTTTTATTTGGTTTTCGAGCTGATTGGGGGGGGGCATCCAGGGGGCAAAGATCCTTGTCGGGGGGGGCGCATGCCCCCTAGCCCCCCCGTAGCGCCGTCACTGCTTTTGAAGCACACTTTACTCTTGTAATTCATAGGAAAGATAGGAGAAATGCTTGGATTGGTAACAAAATATAAATATTTTCCCATACTTATAAATTTTACATTACCAGATGGCTTAAATAGAAAAGCCTGAACCCCCAATAGATATATATATATAACAACGGTTATCGTCAAAGTCTTAAATGGCCTAAGTTGCCGAAAAGACTGTGTGAATGTGAATGAGAAAAAGTGTGAATGTTAAAAAAAAAAAAAAGAAATTTACATTTTTGCTCAGGGGCACGTGGTGATCACGAGCTGCCCGAGCTGGGACAGCCAGTCCTTCAGTTCTTTAAATGTCTGTCTCTTCCTTCCTCTTTTCAACCGGTGTAAGACCGTGCGACGGGCCGGCATGTCCTATTTCTTCCGGTCGTAAAAACGTATGATAGGTTTGGAGGGAGAGGGTGAGGTCCGCCGACCCCGCATCGCGAGACAAGGCGAGGAGAGGAGAAGAAAGATAAATTTTGAATTCTACAGTCGGAAACTAAATATACCAAATATAGTGTCGATACAAAAATCTGGTTCATATGCTGATTCAGTTGACAAAAAATCTGGTGTGACAAGTACAGAACACAACTTTCAATTACTAAAGGGAAGAGAAAGTTGTGTGCTGTCGACCAGTCACACCAGACTTTTAATACACAAGATAAAATAACTTCTAAAGTATTATATATATAATACATACATAATATTAAACTTAATCTTCTTTTTTTTTTAGATTAAAATATCTCAAATAATTACTTTTAAATTTGTTTGACTGATTTTTAATTCGGAATAATAAATCAACTAAATATATATCTCTTGTTGTGTGTGTGTGTGTATGTGTATTAATTGAATTTTTCAAACGGTAGAGTGCCTGCCGTAAATTCGATCTGGCTGACTGATGAGCTCTGGAATGTGGTTTTTGTGACGAGAAAGAGAGAGGAGTCCATCCAGCATCCCATCATCCTGCTCTCTGTTGAAGAGGCTCATTCATAGAGAAGCCATCTTGCCATTCATCGGCTCCTCAATGGACCAACTCCCCCCCCCCCCCTCTCTCTTTCTCTTTCTCATTAAACTTTTCTAGGATATATATTGAATATGAAAAGAACAATATTCCCAAATTGACCTCCTTATTCTTTATTTGGACTTGGAAATATTTTTTCCTTCTTTTTGGGGTCGTTTGAGATTTATTAAAATTGAAATTTTTGACGCATGGAGTAAATTAAAGTCATTTCTTGAATAGTTAAATTTTAAAGAGGGGGATGTTTCAGCGGCTTTCACAGGCCATCTTCAGAACTAGTAGGCCCCAAAAAATTAACGCACCATTTAAATAATAATAACTAAAATAGCAATTTCATTTTCTCTTAGCAAATATAATATTTTTTTATATCTTGATAAAATAGCAGCACTTCAGGTCTATTCTCTAAAAAAGGCGTTAAAATTTAAAATTAAACAAATGGGTGTTAAAAATTAATGTAAAAACAATCAGCGTTAAAAAATTCTATTCAAAATCACTTCCTTGCCTCAAATAGCTATTCTGTAAAAACAAAAATTTAAAGCCAAGCGTTAACATTTAGTAAATAGTGTTAAATATTAATGCCATGTCTAGGGGGTGGCTTTAATATTTTAACGTCGTGTTTAAAATAAACATGGCGTCATTAACCTAAAAGTAAGATTATGATTTTGATAGCTTTGAACATGTTAACGCGCTGTTAAAACTTTGTTTAGAGAATAGCATTTTTTTAACGCTGATTGTTTATCTTCTTCTTCTTCTTTATATATATAATTCTTCTGTACGTGTGTATGTGACTGAACTCCTCCTAAAAGAAATGGTTGCCATGGTAAGAAAATATAAATATTTTCCCATGTTTATAATTTTTTATTTATTTACATTTTGAATTCTAAAATATCGGCGTAAATTTTTTGTCTGTGTACCGGGAGAGTCCCGGAAAGGATATGATTCACAAAAAATCTTAAGTTCATGAATAATTAACCGTTAAAATAATCTCTATATATAAAAATGAAAAGGGAAAATGTATGTACCGGTATGTATATAAGCCGAAGGGAGCAGGGGGTCCAGGGGCGCAGCCCCCCGAGACGGAAAGCCCCGCCGAAGGCGGGGCTTTGCGTCTAGTATATATAAAATTGGGGATAAAACAGTTGCCTTTCACTCAGGTTCAAATCCACCGTATGAAAGGAATTTATCCAACTAATTCTTCTGAGGAAGGAAACGAGAACCCACCTCATGAAATTGCTTGCATTCTCTCAAGTGATCACACAGTGGCACAAATAACCTAGAAGTGAATATAGATTTTTTAATGGGATGCGGTCGGTGCTTGCTTGCCTTTGATCATTTATTCAACAACTTTATTTGGTTTTATCTTTTTTTTTATTATAATAATTAATCTTTTCAATTATTTAAATTTCATACAAATTTTTATTTATTACTTATAGCGGTTTTATTTATTTATTTTTTATTGATTTCCTTTTTTATTAAATAAATAAATATCCTTGAGGTGTAGAGAAGATGAAAAAAAATATGCAAAATCTAACCGTTCATATTTAAGAGATCTGGATTTTATTTATTTGTTTTTTTGAAATTCGGGGCAGAAAAAATTGTTTTATTTGACATATATATATATATATTATAATTAATAATTAAATATCAAATGAAGGAATAAATAAATTAATTTGATTTTTATGTTCGCTCCGAATTTTTTCATTAAAATTCTTTTTTTTTTTTAATTTTAAGTGGATTTATATAGTAAAGGCCTTTTAGAAGACAAAATTGTTAAGTTGGCATTATTTTATTTTTAAAGTGAAGCTGCCTGATAAAGGAAGATTGTGTAAAATAAATTATGCCATTTTTTAAGGATCAACATTTTGATTGATAATTATCAATCTAAACGACTCGCATAGCCTGTCGGTCCTTAAAAAATGGCAAAATATATTTTACACAATTGTGCCATTCGACATTTTGACGAATTTTGTTGACACGCTTAGGGATGAAACGATACCACTGAGGTATCGATACTTTTACTCGATAGTGGTATCGGTCGCAAAGTATCGAGTACCTACTCGGTATCGATTGAAAAATATCGATACTTACTCGTATCGGTCAATTTTTTCGTACAATTAAAGATAAGCAAAAACTTCGCAGCCAGGAGATTAAAGAAAAAATCTTTTATTTAATTTCTATTTGCTGACGTTTCGGTCGCCAATCACGGCCTTCATTATCGAAGACCTCCGAGTAGCAAGTATAAGATAATATTTTTGTACATATCAAAGTAAAAATAAATTTGTATATTTTTAATTGCAATGAATATTAAATACCTAAGATCGTGTATAATTGACAATACTTGCCCTGATAAAGGTCGTGATTGGAGACCGAAACGTCGGCAAATAGAAAATTAATTAAAAGTTTTTTATTTAATCTCCTGGCTTCAAAGTCCCTGCGAATCTTGATTAAATCTCCACAGCCATAAAACATCAAGTTCTTGGAGAAAAAAAAACAATTCCGACTAAGAAAAAATTTCAGTTTTAGAGGTGCTACCCAAAATAATAATTTTTCAAGATGTTTCCCTGTTGAACACGCAAATAATAAAAATTAAAATACAGTAGTACAAACCATTTCACTTATTTCTATTGTAAATAGAATAAAATAATAGTACGTAAATGTTCTTCCTACCTAATTAATTATCGCATACGTGGACCGAGTATCGATACAAGTATTTTTGACCGATACTTACTTGGTACACGATTCCAAAGTATCTATTCCAAAAGTACTTGGTATCGAAAGAAAAGTATCGAATAAGTACTTGTATTTACTCGTATCGTTTCATCCCTAGACACGCTTCAGCCCTAATGATGGTCGTATATCTGACCGAAACGTCGGTTTGAAGCGCCAAATAAACGAAATAAACTTAGCTGCAAACGCTCTTTTCTTTTTCTTCCTTACTACAGGAGAATTAAATTCACAAGGTTTTCTGTTTCAATAATATATTAATTTGATATTAACACTTTATACGTATTTCGACACCATATGTGTCATCTTCAGAAGCGAATACATACATACATACATACATACATACATCAGTATGTAATTCGCTTCTGAAGATGACACATATGGTGTCGAAATACGTATAAAGTGTTAATATCAAATTAATATATTATTGAAACAGAAAACCTTGTGAATTTAATTCTCCTATTAAAGCATGTTTCAACTAGAGCCAACGGTTACCAGTTTAAAATTAATATTTCTTTTATGTTTGTAGGTTCTGTTTCGTATTAAACAAAAGCAAACTTTAAAAGCAAAAAATGGACGTTTAAGTGTTTTTCGGTGTCTAGATTCAGAATTCCAGCATTAGAACAGAAACCCTAAAAAAAAATTTGTTTTGTTGACTCTCTTCATCCTCATTCATACGGCCTTGAATTAAAGTAAAATATGAATACTTTAAATAAGCTTATTACCATCAATCATACCAATTTAATAAAAAAAAAAAATTCTTGAGTTATGAACTTTCAGTTGCAAAAACCTTCACCTTAAAACACCTCTTGAAATTAGAAATATTATTTTAAATAAATATTTCTTCGATATTGACAAGAAAGAAATATATTTATTTATTAAATACGTACAACAACAAACCGGAAGAGCTGCTCTCTCGTGGGAATGTTATCAATTAAATCCATTTCTCTAAACTGTCAACGAGATTTGTACGTTTTTGTTTTATGCTGACGGCAGGGACACATAATAAACAACAGCAACAAGAGAACTTGTATTTTTGCCTCCTGGCCAAACGAACTCTGACCTCAAAATCTTCTTTAACAGGTGTCAATAAAAAAAAAAAAAAAAAAGTTCTTGGTTTCTTTTTCTATGTGAAAAAATAAATCTGGTGGGGTCACTCAGGCCCAGGCAAGGATTTTTCTTTGGGGGGGATGGGGGTGGTAAAATATTTTTCTATACCTAGTTAATGTATATTATAATTTTATTCAATAGCATTCATTTAAAGTGCGAACAACATTGGGGTAATGTCTCTCTTTTAGACAAAGTTCAAATTATACATGATTTGTAAAAAAAAAAAATTGTATAATTTTGAGCCCCCTCCTTCCAGCTATATGTCTGATATCCTGGGGCGTATTGAGCCAGTTGGGGGCCTGGGGCATCACTAGAAGAGGGGGCCTATATACATTTTGCGCCAGATGTGTATATTGAATTTTTTCGGGGGGGGGGGGGGCGAACTATGCACTTAATACACTGAGGTGCAATAAAAGTGGAACACTTTGTTTTGTTTTTTTTCTAAATAAAAATACCTATTCTAATCTATCTTAATTATAAACCATATCATTTTAATAAATAATTACAATCTATATATATATATATATATACTTCGCAAATGTCCGTCTGTCTGTCCATCTGTCACTCTTTATTTAAGCAACTTTCGGTTGGAATTTTGAATCTTATACTATTAAACGAGCAATGTCCTTTTGTTTATATATAAGCATATCAGTCGAAAACGGCTCTAACGATTTTTTTTTTCCAATTTTAAATATATAGACCTACTATTTGCGGTCCCAATATGAAATTTTGCCAGGTCTCGTCGTAGTACTTTACTGGTGTACTTTTTTTTAGTTTTTTCCAATTTTCTTGAAATTCATTTTATAGATTTTATAATGTTCAGAGGCTAGTGGGCTTGTCTCCTGATCAAACCCACCCTCTCTTTACCCTGGACCCATAGATTTATCTCTCCACGAATATTAAATTTTAATTAATGCGTAATTTTGTAAATTTAATTTTTTATATCAATAATTAGAATATATTTAATTTAATAATGTCAAAAAAGCCAATTAGTAGAAAAATACCTATTATTTAAATTCTATTATTAAAATACTAATTTCTGATTATTATTAATTAATTTTATTCAAAATGATAATTTTTAATTCTCGCAAAGGCATAAGAATCGCCTGGGCAACTATTATATCTCAGGATTAAAGTTTTCTTATGAGACACTATCACCTCCATGTAACAGCCCAGTAATGTTGCTATTCCTCAAAGCTCCCCCTGGACTGTTATTTTTATTTTGGTCTTTTTATTGATGTTTCCATTGAG
Organism: Euborellia annulipes; assembly: GCA_023213315.1. Lineage (NCBI taxonomy): Eukaryota > Metazoa > Arthropoda > Insecta > Dermaptera > Anisolabididae > Euborellia > Euborellia annulipes. The sequence continues at coordinate 29,026 of JAKCPI010000228.1, forward strand.
GAGCGAGTTTTCTCGTTACCGGTACTTTCAAATTTTAAATATTTTCCTATTTCTTCTATAGAAATCGAATTGCGCCCCTCGAGTACTAGTATTTTACTGATGTACTTTTTTCCAATTTTATAAAAAAAAAAAAACGACCGAGCTCCGGCTCGGTCAACCCGGAACTGCAATTTTATATGGATAAAGAGGATCTTCTCGGGATTATAGGAAAATTATTTTCATTCCGAAATTCCTATAACTTTTTGAGTTATTAATTCTTAAAGTTACGATTTCTCCCATAGGAAATGTATAGAGAAATATTTATATATTCTTTCCATTTGTGTATTCCATGAATGTAAAAAAATCCTCAAGCACACACTGGATTAGAATAGTAATGATAATTTTTTCATGCCCTCGGGGCTTGGTGTAGGGGTTAGCGTGCTAATCTCGTATACCAAACGTCGCGGATTCGGACCCCAGGCACTCCGATGATTTTATTTTAAGCCAATTGGACACCAAATGGCTTAAATAAAAATGCCTGGACCCCATATATGTATATTAAATCAATAACGGATACCGTCAAAGTCTTATATGGCCTGAGTTGCCGAAAAGACCGTGTGAATGAGTAAAAAGCGTGAGTGTTAAAAAAAAAAAATTCATAATTAAGAAGAAAAAGCGGGCCCGAGCCACCCTGCGGTGGGTCCTTCTCTGGAACAGGGCAAAATAATCCAAGCCGGATATACATCTAATTTGTAAGTCCCATTGAAATAAAAATCGCACTTATACAGTATTTATTAAAATAAATTATTCAAATTTTCAGCAAAGTCCCTTTTGTTTGATTCAATAAATAATCGTAAAATAAAAAATATTTAGGAAGATGGACATTAAAGCTCGCATGTTAATATCGCCAAACAAAAAAAAAAAAAAAAAAAAAATGGAAAAATTCCCCTCCGTTAGTATGCAAATGTGACTGGCGGGTCGTTGAATGGACCACCGAGAGATGAATGAATGAATGAATGGAGCGTCTCTTCTTCTTCTTCTACTCTTCTCTCTTGAGTCCTTTTGGCCATAGGTTCACTTAATAATTACTTGATAAATATTGAAACTAGAAATCAAAATAAAAAGCCAACGAACCACACACACACACACACACACACACGCCTCTTTTATGCATTTGGAATTCTTATATGGGATTTTCAAAAATCTCTGTCTATAACACACGGCAACACTGAATCTGCGGCATGGGGAATTGACTCTAATTTTTGTGAAAAGGCAATCCAATTTATACTGAAAATTACATTATAGAAGGTGGATAATATTTTTTAAAATGTTTATTTTAAAATTATCAAATGATTTCAAACCAACAAAGTGCTAAATAGGCCTATAGGCTACATGATACAAAGAATGTTCTCCCTCTGTAAGCGGCGCAAGACAAAAGATCAACCCTTCCTTTGTTCACCAACAATTTTAAAACCTACCTGGATGCCTATATTTGACAAAAATAATAGTTCATTAAAAACCTGCAGAGAGCAGCACTAGATTCTAAAAAATATTACTTTTACTTTAAATATAAAATTCAAATTAACGAATTATGCTAGAAGCATGAAATTTTTTTAAAAATATTCTTTGAAACAATACCAAGGGCACTCTTTTGTGATATTTTGAAAAAGGCTTTTAGTTTTTTTTTTTTTTTTTTTTTTTAATCGGACTAAAAAAAAAAATAAAATTTTTTTTCAAACTTAATTTATTTAAAAACTAAAAGCCTTTTTCAAAATATCACAAAAGAGTGCCCTCGGTATTGTTTCAAAGAATCTTTTAAAAAAAATTTCATGCTTCTCCGTTAATTAGAATTTTATATTTAAATAAAACAATAATATATCTACACTTTCAAACCCTAGATATTTTATTAAAACGTTAAAATAGAGGAAAGTTTATTTGAAATAAAAGATAGAACTCATTCTTATCTACGAAATAGAATTAAAAATATTTGAAAAATATGAATTTTATTTTTCATATTTTTTTGGTAGACTCCGCCTTAAGAACGGTCCACCCTCTGGGCCATAGCACAGTGGTGCTTCGGCAAAGTTCTTTAAATTGGACAATTAATTCTTTATTTTCCTTTAATGTCTCGTTTATTAAATCATCCAGTAAGCTAATTGGATATTTAAGTAGAGATTAAACACCAGTTGGTTTTAAAATTAAAAGGAACTTGACCATTGGACTTGCTATCAATTCCAATCACGGAGAGAGAGAGAGAAAGAAAGAGAGAATTGCTCATCATGGCTAAACAAAAACGAAAAAAAAAAGGTAAAACAACTTGGTTTGATTTCCAAGGTGAAATAAGGAAGGAAATATTTATTTATTTATTTTTTTTTTAAAGAGATTTTAATCAAGGCTAAAACAAGGCAAATAGCCAACAAAAATTTTTACTTTGATCATGACTCATGCCAAATGATTTTAGAAAAGTGACATTTGAATAAATTCCAAAAAAAAAAAAAATTAGTCCATTGACTCATGAGGTTCTTTGTATAAAATTAATTTTAATTTTGAGCGCCCCAAATGGGACACGAGTATTTTGAGCTGGCCTATGTGTCTGTCTGTGTACAAAATATCTCAAGAACGAAAAGAGCTAGGACGTTGAAATTTTATATTTAAGTCAGTCACCCTCCTAGTACGTGACACTAGGCATCTGAACAAAAAGTACTTGTACTTTACTGATGTACTTTTTTAGTTTTTTTCGATTTTCTCAAAATTTGCTCTAACGATTTTGATTAAGATTCAAAAATCAATTATTTTTTAGATGCTCTTTAAAATGTATATTCTCATTTTGCCCTCAAAATTGTTTGAACCACACTTTACTCTTGTACTTCATAGGGAAGATAGGAGAAATGGTTGCCATGGTAACAAAATATAAATATTTTACCATACTTATAAATTTTACATCTTAAATTCTAATATATCGGCGGAAACTAAATATATGCCGACACAAAAAACTGGTGTGACAAGTACAGAACACAACTTTGAATTGCCGAAGGTAAGAGAAAGTTGTGTGCTGTGCGCCAGTCACAGCAGATATTTTTTTGTAAACAAACTTAGTTTTCTCGAATTATCTCCACTCTTTTATTTTTTTTTTTTTGCAATTTTGATATGAAAAGGAAGATGAATTTTAATTTTAAATGCATATCACAAAAGCGAGCGCGAATTTAAAATGTGATCACGTCAAAAAAAAAAGAAAAAAAAAATTCCCTCACAAGTTCATTATCTAAACAAAGTTCACGTTGAAAGAGATGATTCATTTGAGAAAGAGAATATCTCTTCTTAACAATCACTATCCTCACTATTTTTATAATAAAGAAACCACCGTGTATTCTTCATTCATACTACCCACTAGAGAAGTGCAAATTCACGATAAGAAAAGCTAAATTTTTTTTATTTATTAACTGATTTTTGAATGATAAAAAAAAAGAAAATAAAAACTGCATTTAGAAGGTAGCAACGCCAGAAAATGCCTGCCATTCTTAAATTTACCAAAAAGAAATAATTATATTATTATTTATACTATCCTTGTTAAAATAAAGGCCTAAGCAGAGTTTTTAATAAATAAATAAATAAATAAAATAAGAGTTTTTTTAATGTTTTTTTTTTTTTTTTTTTTTTTTTTTTTTTGGGCCCTTGTTATCCAAATGGCTTAAATAAAATCATCGAATATATAAAATAAGTTGTCTTCTTGTCATATAAAAATTGGGAGTTGAGTGAGCCCTAATGATGGTTTTTATGGAAAAAAACCGAAACGTTGCTCTAAATTAAAATTATCTATAATATTGAAAAATATTTGTCTTCCAACTCCCATTTTTCATATGACAAGAAATTTTAATTTTTACATTCTCTATATATGTTGTTAATATATAGAGAGAGAAAGTATTGGATTCATATCAAAAATTCGATGTCGAGAGTTTGACGGATATACACGTTTTGAGGGCCCCTGAATCCAAAAAAGTGGTTTTCGCGACATGGTCTGTCTGTCTGTGAACAAAATATCTCTAGAACGAAAAGAGTTAGGAAGTTGAAATTTTATATTTAAGACTTCAAAAAAATTTTTTGGCGAAAAATAATTATAAATAAATTTAAAATAAAAGATAAATCCTCATTTTATTTCGCACAAATATACAAAATTTCTTTGGGATATTTCGGCCGCATCACACAGCCATCCTGGCCTAAATATCCCAAAGAAATTTTGTATATTTTGAAATAAAATGAGGATTTATCTTTTATTTTAAATTTATTTATATTTAAGTTAGGCACCCTCCTAGCAAATCACGACACGAATCTTCTGAACAAAATTGACCAAAGAGTACTAGTACTTTACTAAATATATGTCGACACAAAAAAATCTGGTGTGACAAGCACAGAACACAACTGTCGATTACCGAAGGTAAGAGAAAGTTTTCTCCTGTACGACCAGTCACACCAGATTTTTTAATTTTTAGACCCGTAGATCAGAGAGAAAACACTTGCTTATCGTGCCTGTAGTCACGGGTACGCTTACCGTCTCAAGCGAGAAATTTGACTACCAATCAATTGAATTGAATAGAGGTCTGTCTAAATGGCCCTATATGCCGAACAGTCCTTAAAACAAATAAAAATAAAATATATTTGAGTCTGGTCGCTTTTTTCTTGATCTGCTGTAATGCTTTTTGAACTTATTTAAGGTGCGCGTCTCGGGGTGCTAATTTTGGGAGATTCCAGGGCCACAATTTTGAAGCTATCGACCTCAAATTTTTTTTAAATTAAAGCTATTTAAAATATCTACAAATAATAGAAGCCCTTTTTTTGATTTTCGAAAAAAAAATTTTTTTTTAGATTAGGTTGTTGGTAGTACATCGTAAGTATAATAGAATCTATTTTTTTTAAATAAAATTAAAAATTTGAATGAAATTTTATTATAATTTAGTCGTGACCTATCATAGTTTATAATTGGATTAAGTTAATAATTTAATTACCAAAAATAATAAATGAATGACTTTCGACTTGAGAGTATTTCACGTAATATAGATCTGGAACATTGATTCATCAGCTATCTATTTTAAATCTTAAAGCTTAAATTTTATTTATTTAATATATTACAATGTTTAATGAAATCAGTTTAAACACAATGGACGATTTGCGAGAAAAAGTATCTTAAAATTGAAAAAAATATGTAATAACATCAAGTATTTTATGGACTTGAGGCTGGTCTGACTCTCGAGAATTCATTATTTTTAAATATTAGCGACTGTCATTTGGAGAATTTTTTGATTTCTTGTTAAAATATCTTTAAAAGGTCGGCAGAAACTTTTGTTTTATTTTTAACATATTCCTCGGAGGTGAATTAATAAAATGTAAGTTTTTTTGTTTTTGTAAATGATGATATATGGGTATATAATTCGATATGTGTGAATTTCGTCGTTATTCCCCATAGGCTACATGTAAATTTCAATTTTTTAAAAATTAATTACACGATACCCTGTGTCAGATCTGTCAAAATTTTATTTTATAGTATTTGATAGTGATTAATAACATATTAAAAAATTAGTTTAATCTACAAAGTGTTTAATGTCCGAACAACCTTAATCGCAATTAAATAAAAGATATTTTAAAAAAGGAGCTCTATATCTTATAGATAATTAAATTATTAATCATTGTGTTAAAGAATAATTAATCTTTTGCCTTTAATTAATTAGCTGGAAGGTCTAGAATGAAATGGAATTTGTCCCTTGTATTCCAATGGGGGAACACTAACGCCATCTCCTGCCGCCTCGAGTCAATCGTGTTTTAACGGTTTTTCGAGACGCGCACCTTAAGGTTTTTTTTTAGGGCTATTTGGACCCTGTTACGCATTAGTGTGTCAAGCGCCATCTACCAAGTTTTGAGAAAATTAACATTAAAGTTTTTTGTTTTGATTAGATTATATATAATTTTTTTTGTCAATTGTGCAAGTAACATTAAATATAAATTTTTTTAGGACATATTTCATAAAAAATACTATTAATTATAGCATTTGAAACAATACTCCGTGCATAACTCAATTTTTTAATTTTTTGGCGCTTGACACACTAATGCATAACAGGGTCCATTAAATCTCTATTCAATTCAACTGATTGGCAATCAATTCAATTAAAATATACTTTTGTGATATGGGATACTAACCCCTCTCCCCGTGCACAAGAGGCAGGAACTCTACCACTGTGCTACGCCCCAAGAACTCGACCAACAAATGCTAAAATAACCGGTTGAGATCACCGCCCCTTCACTTCAATTGATTGGCACCTTTGATATTGAAATAAAAAAAAAAGAAATCAGGTGCGAATCTCTTTTTTTTATAATAATTATACGATATTGCCGAGTGTTATAATAATTTTATATAACGGTCGTTTTAGAGGCTGATCATTTATTTTTTCAAAAGACTTGTTTATAGATATGTATTTATTAAAATGAAAGTTTACACGTGTCTAGGTGTAGGACTATGTATATAATCTGTTATTATTTTTTTTTTTGGTATCTAAAAATTTAGAATAAATATTACTATAATATTTAAGTAGCTACCGGAGGGTAATTTTTTATCTGATCTCAAAAGTAAAAAATTATTTTATAATCATATTTATTATTTGCTTTCATCTGATTGTTTAATATTGATAGGAGGTATAAAAGAAAGTGAAAATTTATCTTGATCTAAAGCTACATATTTTTAACATTTTTCTTTTTTGCTACAGTCGTCATCTCGCAAGATTTCAGGTTTTCTCTTTAATGGAATCTGCCCCCCCCCCCTCCCTTCTAAAATTGAAATAAAAATATAAATAAAGTCTGACAAAATCACACCATAGGATAAAAACTGTGACCGACACCATCCCCTGTCTCCAGTTAGGTTGTAGCCAGTAGCGTATCCAGGTGGGGGCAAACGTGGTCGCTCGCTCCCCCCCCCCGGCCCCAGGCGCATCATGCCTTTGGCGCCCCTCGCGCCTAAATCTCCAGGTTTTTAAAATCACTGGCTCTTTTTTTTTTGAAATTTCCTAATAAATTCATTTTATATCACAAAATCCGGAGAAAAATGCAAAAAAAAAAGCTCGAACGCGATTCGAAAACTAAAAAAAAACGTGTGTGGTCATAGGACCCCCGGCAGTTCCTCAAGCCTTTTCTTCAACTCAGAATATAATTTAATATATAGAAGGAAATAAAGAAGGAGATGGGCGTGGCCTCGCCAAGGCTTCGGCTAATCTCGCCTTCCTCCGCCGTTGCTCGGGCGCTGGGAACGCATTTTTGTTACGTTACATTTTCTCCCAATTCACCCTACGTAAGCCGCGTTAAAGATCTTCGTAAAAGTCGAATGAGATTTGTCTAACCTACTGAAAAAAAAAACCTCGAACGAAAAACGGCGCCCCAGTTGATCTTCGCCCCCCCCTCCACCCTCAAGATAGTTACGCCGCTGGTTGTGGCATTTAATAAAATAATAAAATGGATTTTCAAAAAGTTGCCCTCCCCCTCCCTTCCTTTTTGGGCTTGATACGTCCATGCTATAATTGATTTTATTAGATATTATTTGAATAATCTCGAACTGAGATTCTGATGAGAATTTAGAGATATCGACCGAAACGTTGATCGAAATGTGACGTTCTTAAATTTATTTAAAAAAAATAAAATAAAATTTTTCTATTCTTCTTTTTTGCTTGGAAAAGGATTTTTGTTTTTTTTTTTTACTTTAATATCTTTTTAGGCATTGGAGGACATTTAGGGATGCGAACCCCCTGATCCATTGCTACACAAGAGGCGAGAACTCTTCCACTGTGCTAATACCCAGTCTTTTGATTCTGATGTAGTTTTTCAGTTTTTTTCTATTTTCTCAAAATTCGCTCCAACGATTTTGATTAAAATTCAAAAATCAATTATTTTTTAGATACTCTTTAAAATGTATATTCTCATTTCGCCATTGAAATCTTCTGAAGACCACTTTACTCTTGTACTTCATAGGATGGAGAGAAGAAATGATTGCCATGGTAACAAAATATAAATATTTTCCCATGTTTATAAATTTTACATCTTGAATTCTAATATATCGGCGGAAACTAAATATATGTCGACACGAAAAATCTAGTGTGACAAGCACAGAACACAACTTTCGATTACCGAAGGTAAGAGAAAGTTGTGTGCTGTGCGACAGTCACACCAGATTTTTACAAATTGAGGGTGAGCAAAGAACTCAAGTAAATGTTTTGATTATTCGTGTGGCTTATGATGTTATACACGAAGGAGTTTAGCGTATATAAAAAGATAATATCGGATGAGTCATCGCAAAAAGATGTTCAGCTTGCAAATGACAAGGAAAAAAAAAAAAAATATTACGACGAACGAGTATCTGCAAGTCCGGAGGCTGCCTGCCTGCCTATCGTGACTTGTGACCTCTCTTTGTGTGTGTGTGTAAGGAAGAAGGAAGGGGCGCGTGGGTCTCTCGCGCCCGAAACGTGATTCGGCCACGAACTCAACCATCCAGCTTTAATGATAGATCTATTAGTATTCATTTGAATGAGGCATTTTTTTTTTCTTAAATTAGGGTATAGCACTAATATTAACAAAAAAACGATTCGATTCTAACTATTTGAAAGTGACGTCTTTTTTTTCGATTTTCTCAAAATTCACTCCAACAATTTTTTTTTTAATTCAAAAATTAATTATTTTTTAAATTCTCAATAAAATGTATATTCTCATTTTGGCATTGAAGACCACCTTACTCTTGTACTCCATAGGAAAGATAGGAGAGATATATAAAATATAAATATTTTCCCATAATTATAAATTTTACATCTGAATTCAAATGTTCCGTACTATCGGGAACTAAATATATGTCGACACAAAAAATCTGGTGTGACAAGCACAGAACACAACTTTCGATTACGGAAGGTAAGAGAAAGTTGTGTGCTGTGCGCCAGTCACACCAGATTTTTTTTTATTTAATTAAATCTAAATTAAATCTAATATTTAATCTCGTTGTAATTTCGAAATTAAATTTTGTACTCTTTTTTTTTTTTAATGCTCATTTCGGTTGCTGATAAATATTTTAAATTATATAATTAATATCGATGGCGACCGAAAGACGTTCAACACGCTTGTTTCTCAGGGCCACTCAACCAAAATTCAGACGTTCCTTTGAAATACAAGAGTAAAGTGGTCTTCAGAAGATTTCAACGGCAAAATGAGAATATACATTTTAAAGAGCATCTAAAAAATGGATGATTTATGAATTAAAAAAAAAAAATCGTTGGAGCAAATTTTGAGAAAAGCGAAAAAAACTGAAAAACTACATCAGTAAAGTAATACGGCCGTAGGTAGTACTCTTTGGCTAATTTTGTTCAAAAGCTTCGTGTCATGTGCCAGGGGGGTGCCTAACTTAAATATAAAATTTAAACCTCCTAGCTCAATTCCTTCATGCTTAAAATTGAACACAGACACACACACACAGAGACAGACCATGTCGCGAAACCCACTTTTTTGGATTCAGGGGACCTCAAAACGTGTATATCCATCAAAATCTCGACATCGAATTTTTGACATGAATCCAATACTTTCTCTCTATATATTAACATATATAGAGGTAAGAGAAAGTAATAATTGCTTTGTGATCTAAACCATTTCAAAAGTAGACTATATCCCATTTAAACGTTTAAATTCACAGTCGATTTAAAGTTCCTAAAAAAAAAAAAAATATTATTACATCAACAAAAAAAAAAAAAAAAAAAAAAAATACAAATCCTAATGAATAATAATAATTCTTGTTTTATTTATTTTTTGTTGCTTACATACTCTATGGAGACTTCTTCTAATTTGAGAAATTGTGTAATCATGCCTAAATATTTCATGACTTCACTTGCAAACAGAATCTATTATTATAATAAATATAAATAAATGTTAAGTTAAAAGAAAAATATCTGGTCGCATGCAGCACACAACTCTGTGTTCTGTTCTTGTCACACCAGATTTTTTGTATCGACATTTATTTATTGATAGTTTCCGCCCATATATATAATATATATGGGTCATTCCATGCCAAATCGACAAATTTTTTTTCCTGACCCCCGTGGATTTCGCTGAAAATTTTCTATCTTTTTTCTACCCCCTTAAAAGACATTTTTGAGAATTTTTTCAAATTTTTTTACCGAACTTAAAAAAAGTTATAGATTTTTGAAAAAAAAAAAACTGCTCTTTTTTCAAATACCTATAACTTATTTTAAAATTGATATTTCGGAACCCCGCAAGGCTATAAAAATTTTGTTTTTTAATGTAGTCTTCAGAAAAAAATACAAAAATTATTTCAGAAGCCTGGATATATGAAATATTTCAGTTTTTTTGAAAAAACCCTAATTTTAAATCGACCATTCTTCATTCACTTCAACTAATTCTACAATTATGCCCTCTAATTTCAAAATGTGCCGACGATTGCTTCTATTTTTTTTTT